>LGRX02024601.1:0-67785 GCA_001247695.2 Cymbomonas tetramitiformis | reverse complement strand
CTATTCTTACGATTTTTTCTGTAGGACGGGTGGTCAAGGGGGTACCAAGTTGGTATCCAACTTGGCCAATATTGCTGGCTGGTCCCAAATCTCCGGTTTTCTTATCACCGAGTGATTACTGTAGGTGTGTATCTCTGTGCTAGTGGTATGCCTCTGCTAGGATAGGTGGGTATCTCTGTGTGCGTGTGTTATGCCTTTGCTAGGATACGTGAGTATCTTTGTGTGCGTGTGCGTGTGCGTGTGCTATGCCTGTGGTAGGATATAGGTGTATCTTTGTATGCTAGTGTTATGCCTTTGCTAGGATATGCATATTCGTGTGCGTGTGCGTGTGCTATGCCTGTGGTAGGATATATGTGTATCTTTGTGTGCGAGTGTTAAGCCTGTGCTAGGATATGTGTGTACCTCTTTGCGTGTGCTATGGTTGTGCTATGATATATGTGTGTATTTGTGTTCGTGTGCTATGCCTGTGCTGGAATATGTGTGTATATCTGTGTATGCCTGTTGTGATATGCCTGTGCTAGGATATGTGTGTATCTCTCTGCGTGTGCTATGCGTATGCCAAGATATGCTAGAATATGTCTGTGCGTGTGTTATGCATAACACACGCATAGAGAGACGCACACATATTTTGGCATACGCATAGCACACGCACACAAAGATAGACACCTATCATGGCATAGGCATAACACAACAGGCAAACACATATTCTAGCATAGGCCTCTTTTGCCTATGCTAGGATATGTGTGTATCTGTAGGCCTCTTATGCCTATGCCAGGATATGTGTTTTTCTTTGTGTGTGTGTGCTATGCTTGTGCTAGAATAGGTGTGTATATGTGTGTGCCTATTGTGTTATGCCTATGCTAGGATATGTGTGTACCTCTCTGTGCGTGTGCTATGCCTGTGCTAGGATATGAGTGTATCTGTGTGTGTGTGCTGTGCGTGTGTGCTGTGCGTGTGTGCTGTGCGTGTGCTTGAAATGTGTGTATCTGTGTATGTTTGTTGTGTTATGCCTATGCCACGATAAGTGTCTATCTGCGTGCGTGTGCTATGCTTGTGCGAAAAAGAGTGTTTTTGGTATAACATGCGTGGGTGAAAGGTGTGCTCAGGAAGGAAATATTCGCGCAGTGGTAAGCTACGCTATGGCAAATGGTCCAGAGGGCTATTATTTTGGAGACACCACTATCGGTGAGTGCATGGGGATATTGTATAGCGTGGAAACGGAAGGACAATGAAAAGAAAAAGACTGTCACGGCTGGAATCTCACCAGGAAAGCGGTAAGGCCTCTTAACTTAACTTTTTGCAAAAATAAAAGAAGTGCGTGGTGAAAAAGTGAGGTGGGTTGAATGTACAGCTCAAGAACTCGGTCAGGGTGAACTCGCGCAGCAAGCTACAGCAAAAACTATTTGCAGGGACCATCCAAGCTTACCCAGAGGCGTTTACTGGTGTTGGCAAGGACCGGGTATACAACTATAACATAGAAGGCTTACAAAGTATGAAACTATTCCAGCTATCTTTATTTTCTCTAGTCCTTTCTATGGTTCGTTTGGTTTATACTCACTTTTATTATTACTCACACAGGTGCGTGGTGGAGAAAGAGCGCAGCTTCAGCTGAACACCCCCAGATCGACCAGTGTGGAAACGACCTATTTGGGTCTATTTTGAAGAAAGTGTTCGGAGAGAAAGATCAAAACTTCGATGGGTGTATCACACGCCAAACTCTAACTTTCGCTGTAACGTGTGTTGAAAAGGCACTCCTTTGCCCAAGCTTAAAAGATTGGGCCATCGAGTATGAGATAAATGAGAACTCATCCACAAAGTCACAAGCTATGGTAAGTATGCATTTCCTTGGTACTTTTGCTTGGTTAGAGTACACCTTTTTTTCAACTAGTACTCACTTTGGCACTTTCGACGTGCAGACCGAGGTACCAAATACCTTGAGCAAGGAGTACTCAAGAATTTTTACCCAAGTAAAAAGATGGAATATGGTACACTCACGTGTGAAGCTGGCGCAGTCAGCCAAGTGGCCTGCAACTTTAACAGAAATTCTTCAGCACCAAAACACAGTAGGAGTGGGAAGTATAGATGAGGAAGAAGAAGACTTTACTACTCAGTGATAGTTGATAATGGAAACATTACGAGTACATACAAATGAAGTACCTGGTGTATTGTATGGTGTATTTTCTTTTTGTATTTGTATATACATATTTGAAAAGTTGCCTCCTTTACCTCTAGCCTTGTGTTCTGAAAGTTTACCTTTTTTATGTGTGGTGCATGATACACTTTCTTTGAATGCTTGAATACATCTTGAGCATATCACACCTGTCCTTCCACCGTTCCCGTACCTGCGGCGTTCCAGGATCGTTCCCGTACCTCGAGCGTTCTGGGATCGTTCCCGTACCTGGATCGTTCCAAGATCGTTCCCATACTTGGAGCGTTCCAGGATCGTTCCCTTACCTGGAGCGTTCCAAGATCGTTCCCGTACCTGGAGCGTTCCCTCTACGATCGTGTAATTTCGCCGAAACCGGAACGATCCCGTAAGAAACTTCCCTCCCGGGATCGATCCCGTTCCGGATCACAAAAAGAGCGATCCCGGATCGCCTCGCCATTTTCCAGATGTGCTCTCCACCTTTCGTCTTGAGGTGAGCCTCCCATGTGATCGCGGCAATCGCGTTCTCCTTACCACTCAGGCGGGGCAAATGTTTACGCAAAGTCGCCCATTGGTTTGGAGTCAAGTCAGGGATGTCCGTCAGTGCTGCCCACTCGTGGAGGGCTTTGCGCCTCACGTGCTGTTTGCGTTGTACTGCAAAACGTGTGCACTTGGAAGCGAAGTCCACGGTAGCCTTCCACGCTTTCATACACTTCCTCGCGTAGAACTCGGACCGGGCGATGTTGCACGTCGTGATTTCGAGAGTGATCTCTTTTACACGACGTTGTTCTTCTCGCTATGCACTCAAGAGCCGAGACGCCAATCGTGAACTTGCGTGTCCAGCAAAATCTTGCTTTTTGCGTTGAACCTGATTCTTGCGGTGAGCTCGCTCGTGCCATGCTGTAAGGGAAACACGCATGCGTGCGAGACGGGCACGTAGGCGCCATGTTGTAAGCGCAGATGAAACACGCCCGCTGAGCACTCGTGCTGTCCAAGTACTCCACCAATTACGCAATGCACATACCGCTAGAATATCCACTGCTACAGCTTGGCGTGCCAGCCTGACGCTCCACTCGTCTGACGCTCCACTCGTTCACGCTTGACAAACCGCGCTCGCCACTTGGAGGTACATTTTCACGCCTAGGCGTAAATATGTTGCTCTCATGGGTCGGGTTTCCAACGTGATGCCCTGGTGCCAAAGGCAAAAGGTCAACTACAGTTTCGCAATGAGGAGGTGATCTCAAATTATGCGCGGTGGCTATAGCGACCGTGTTGAGCTCCTCGAGAGCTGGTTGGCTACGTTGTAGACCTGGGGCACTTGTACCCCCCTGCACGCTGGTGGGGTGTAGAGGAGCACTGAAACATACGTACAGTGGCAGATACCAGCTCAAGAAGAGAGTCACGCGAGCCGTTGGGGAAATTCGTGGGCGTGGCAGGCAGCGATGCTTGGATGCGACCTTCCTCTTGAGGTAGAGGCGCGCTCGCCAAAAGCGCGTATTCGCCCTCCAGAGAACGTTGTACTGCTCCCCCCCCCTGCTGCCCCGCCGCGCCCCGGCTGGCGCCTCCCACTCCGGGACAAAGTACGGGGTGGGCCCCAAAGCCCCAAGCCCATCCAATCCCCAGTGCTCAAACACCCGGGCCGAGCTGGAGAGCCCGGAGGGCCCAGAAGCAGCTCCCGCCACCCCCGAGCGCCGCTGAGGCGGAATATACAGCGAAGAAGCCCGCCGTGAAGAGGACATTGAAAAAGTTGCTTAAGTCGGTGGAGAAACGCAGCAATCTGATTCTGAAAAATCTGCCAGCGCTTCCGCCGTACAGGCGTATAGTGTCAAGTTCGAAGACGCAGAAGCCAGGCCCAACAGCAAATAAACAACTGCCGTTACCAAATCCCAACCAAAGTTTTCCAGCGAACTCGAAGAGGTAAGACGAAAACAAATTGAGCAAAATTGGTCAACGATCGGCCCACGGAAGTCAAAGCAACGCCGCAGCGCGATACCCCTTAGGGTTAGCCACTGTTAAGAACGCTAGAGCGCTGCAGAGCTTAAGGGCAACGAAGGCAAGCCGCATCTGCCAATTCAGAGAACATTTTCGAATTCCAAAGCATAAATTTGCGTAATTCCACTCAGTCGCAAAGACCCTCGACGAAGAACACGCACGCCAGGCGAATAGCGCCAACTTGAAGCTTCATCACGCTAATTCCCAACCAGACGAGCCAAAGAAGAACGCTGCGTACTCATTCCAATCGCAGAGTGGAGAGTAGACGAAGATCCCGCGGAAAACGCTGACCAATCGGCACAATTTTCGAGAAGAATTAACGGCGCAAAGCTGCCAGCGAGTAAGAAAAACGCCGAGGCGTTGACCAGTGCGTCAGAGCGCAAATATGCCCAGCAGCCAGAAGCAGATTCTCAAACCCCGCAAAGCCTGTCTCCAAGGAAGAATTACAATTCCCGATACAATTGGCAACGTGAATTTGGCATTCGCGCACGCCAATGGAACGCGGAACGGATAACGCAACGAGGCCAAGGACTCAAATAGCCGTTACACTGCACACTGAACAAGTCGCAATTCTCTAATCTCCACAGATCACGACGCCACGAAGAATTAAGTCTCCATTGACAATTGAAAGATAAGATACAACGTCAAAAATCGTCACGGAGGCCAGCAAGCGAAAAACGACTGTAATTTTGCAGTTGGGCGCTTTTAGGCCCTAAAAGCGCCCGATTTCGGGAATCCAGTGTAAACCATCATCTCGCAACGCGCTGAAGAAGAAATTCAATCCAGATTGGTCATAAAAGACAACTTATTTGAGCATTGAGCACCAACTAGCCGAAAGGAATTGAAGCGAAGCTGCTGGCCAGTGAGGCCCGGGGTACCCGTAACGCACTAGCAGTGCGAGAGCTCAAATATCATCCGAAGCCCAGGAGAACACATAAATTCGCCCGAAAAGCTATAATTGTAAAACAGAAAAAACGTGTGGAAGCGGTGGTGGTGGTGCGTAGCACTATGATACCATTTTGTGGGAGGCAGCTGTAACCCTCCTCACATAACAGACACTGTAACTACTTGTGATGGGACTCATATAAAGCAAGGTTCTATATTATGCTTTATAAGGTCATAGTGAGCTATGCCACTCTTAGGATATATGTCCTGACTTACTACATATACTTGCAGGTATAAATAATTAGGTATTTATTTGACTTTTGCCATGCGGCTGTTTTTACTCTAGAAATCTGAACTGTTTCTTTGGCCTTGGCCATTACTTATCCACTCAGCTCTCTGAGGTAATCCTAGTCAGCATGGCCAAGTCTCATCAACCTATCATATGCTTGCACTACATTATCATGCAGTATGATGTGCCAGTATTCTGTATGACACATTATTACACAGTACAGTGGTACTGTGTACTCCCCTATAAGGGGGGTCTCTTCCTCAACAGGGGTCTCGGGCGCTTCCTAACACTGTAAGGCGCGTATGGCACTACTGGCATGTTTGCGATTGCTGAGTCATCCGCGCATGACACCGTGTGTTGTCCTAGCACAGAAACCCGACAGGAAAGTCTTACGCGAGTCGAGAAGGGGCAGTTCCACTGCGTTAGTATTGAGGTGTAAGAATAACCTAAGGAAAGTTTTGCGCGAGTCGAGAAGGTGTAGCTTTGCTGCGTTAGTATCGAGGTGCAAAAATTGACAACTGGACAAATCTGTAAAGTACACGTATGTTCTTAAACGGCCCACTGCACCGACAGCCTTGACCAAGAGTCTTGATGCAGGCCTCGGTTTACCTAGAAACACGTGTACAATGCACGTATGGTAGGCGGAAAGTAAAGCACCGAGCAAATTATAGCAACCGCGTGCCGTAAATTTAATTTCCTCGTGAACAAAGACTCTAAACAACTTAACGGTTTTACAGCAGTTTTATAGCCCATTGTATTCATGGGTCCCTCATAGTGGTGACGAGAATTTTACACGTATTGTTTTGGCAAACTCGGGTCCTCGGAACCTCGTATCCTCGGCACTTGTGTTTGGTGGCCTGCTCCAGCTGTTCCATTATCTTTGGTGGTGGGTTTTGGAGTTGCTGCAGTATCCCCTCCATTCATTGGAGCGTTATGTTGTATCTCAGCAGGGCGTTCATTTTTCTGAGGGTGTTGTATTTTGTCTGGTGTCCTCCCCACAGTTTGGTCAGGCCTTCGCAGTCCAGACGTTTCGCACAGTTGTGTTCAATGAGGCCTCTGGTGGACCTGCTGACGTGCGACATCCTGAGTCTCGACTTGAGGTTCATTTGTCTCCACGTAGGGCCTCTTATGGCGCCCTTGTCCTCTTCACTTTGCGTGGCTTCTTGCAGTCCACTCCACACAGACTGTGCGTAGACTGCCTGGAGTGGCATCATTCCCAGCCCGAAGCGCGCCTTCTCTTCTGTGGTGAAAATATTCGGTGTGCAGTTTCTCGGTAGGCCCTGTATGTTTTTCGTGGCCCCTCCAATCAGTTTGTCGAGTTCGTCAATTTCAACTGTAGTGTAGAGGCCCAGGTGCAGTCCATATCTGAAATTCCCTAGTATCGCTGAGTGGAGGGAGTATTCTTTTTGGTACGGCGTGAGGGGAGAGCGTAGGAGCGCTTGTATGCGGCGGGTCATTTCTTCCGTGGCCGCTTGTTTCTCTTGTTCCCAGCTTCCCGTGAAAGCTAGTAGAACACCCAGGTACTTACATGTTTGGTTCGGTTTGAGTATTTTGAAGTGGTCCAGTCGTCCGTCGGCCCCCGTCATTTTGAGGTCGGTATGGTATTTTTCACATATTTGTACCCCGTTTTTTATCTCTGTTATGGCAGACTTTGTGAGGTTAAGTTTGAGCCCACTCCACATTTCTATTTTATGAAATTGTTCTTTAACCCTGTAAGGGAAACGCCAGCGTTCACCATTTTATTATCTAGAAGTTTCTGTTTGACGGACCTGCGACAAACGCATCTTCTGCGACAGCGACATTAATAACCAGGCGTGCGACAAAATGGCTGGGGTCGTCGCTCATGTCTAGGGAGTCCCCTGCCCCCGCCACTCTTGCACAGTATACGGTGTTTGGCCCCAGCGAAACCCATATTTGAAACGATTTTTGCGTCGACGTCATTGAGTTCGCAAGTGCTTACTCTGATATCCTGATACCCTCAGCTCGCCTATGAGTCTGATCAATTTTGTGACTTTTCACTCTGAGGAACACGCAAAAACACACTCGGGACTTCTGGCTAGGTTTCCAATGCCCTACTCTGGAAATGGGTTTCGAAACCCAAATTAGTTCCGAAAGATTTCGAATGTGTATCTGTGTCGTCGAAAGTGAATCGGAATCGAGAATCGAAATCGAGAATCGGAATCGAATCGATTGCACGATCACTGAAAACTCGCAACTTAAAGGTGTCAATCAGGCCGATAATGCAATAGCACTCATTCGGAATGAATCCCGGAACCCGATTTCCCTTTAGGAAGCGAGCATTGATTTTCGCAGGGTTTCAGTTCACCATTCCATTCGGTTTCAAACCAGGTTCTCAAAGATTGACCTTCCGAAACATAGTCAAAGGTCCCGAGCACCTTTAGGTTAATGGGCGAATCGAAACTAATTACCCGACACTGCTCTTAAGAACACAGATTTGCCAGGAGACTCGGATTTCAGAATTTCTTTTAAATATCGGGTGTGAAAGTTTTAGCTGCAGCTGCGTTTCAGATGGCTCTAATTCAGATTAACACGCCACATTGATTCTTTTCGCTTCGCGAAATTATGGTAACGTGCACGCAGTTATGCAATTATTTTTCAAAGCCAAGGAGGCTAACGTGTTCCTGCACTTTAAAACTATTGTTGCGAAACTTGCACTTGGATCTGCTCTGTCACGATAGGACTTTACGAGAAGTCCCTTTCCGCACAGATATATGCCGACGATGCGACTAATGGATTGGCATAATGAAATATAATCGCAGCAAAAACAACAATTCCCCAACACGGTTATAAGGGTGACATTTTTGCAAGAGATGTAATGATTAAGAAAACCTTAAGAAAACCTTTACCCACGTCAGGGCGTTTAAATTACATTTCTTACTTTTGCTAAGTTTGTATTGCATCGCTAAATTTTCATCAGCGCATCCATAACTATTCGTTGGACGTCGCTCCTTTAAGACAGAAGCACGGTGGGAAGTCATTTCCATAATCAGTCTTCCTCTTCCCTCAATGTATCTAGAGTCGATGCCGCACGGCTTTTTCCAGTTCCTGCGCGGCTTTGCCTGCTTGTACTTCGCCGATTCTGCGAGCCTCTCCTTGAGGTGTCCTGTGTTGCATCCATCGATGGGCTCCGATCGCCATCTGATTCCGTCGAAGTGGACGCTGGTCTCGAAGTGAATGGGCTAGCCAGAGCGCTGAACATGCCTCCGACTGCAGCTCCCATCATCGAGGCGCCATCATCCAGTATTTTTGTAAAGTTGGATTGATCTGCCACCGGCTTCTGAGGCTCGATCACTAAATTAGTCTGGCGTTCTAGGAATCGCTGCCTTGACTTCAGGATCTCCTCCTGGTTCACTTTCTTGGGGATGCCCGCAAGCCGCATCTGCGCCAGCTGTGCTATCCTCTGTATGGAAGTGCGCTTGGTCGGCTTTATCTCGCTCCCTTTTCTCTTCCACTGGCCGCCTATGCGCCGCGCAACCAGTTTCTTGCGCAGCTCTTCCGAAATCTGGCCATGAAGCAATCCCACACCAGTGAGGAAGGCGCATACCCTCAACATGCGCGGCGTGACTGAGCACAACTCATGCTCATCATGTTTGGCCTAGCTTCCCGAGGCTGGTGGTTCTCTAAATGGGCATCTGCGGTTGGCTCCAGAGGGCAACTCTGACGGCATTGCTCCAATATGATGTAGCAGAAATGCATAAGACTCAAGCTCCACGCGAAGCTAACATCGATGCATCAAGCTGCAATTCCCGTTAATTTCCCTCGAAGTGGTCTGAGCTCATTTGCTTTGAACTGAATGTGAACAAGTCAACGACCGCTCCGCATAGACTCTCTGTAGGGGACGGGGGCGAGCCGTCATGGCGGGAAATGCTCCATACCCCATCAGCAATGGAGCCGCGCCTCACTTCCTTGTCGTCTTTTTCGACATGGCGCAGGTTGCCTTTGATGTTGGTGAGCTTAGACATAAGTTCTGCGGCCTGGTCAACTTTGAGAGACGTTCTCTTGGACCAATCTGCCACGAGTTGCTGATTGGCCTCCTGCAAGGTGTCCCAATGGTCTGCCAGCTGCTGGGCCTCCTGCAGGTGCGCGAAGACGTTGGACGCAGTCTCGCAAATGCCTTCCATACTTTGTTTACCATACCCAGTCTGCAATGCTTGGTCGTTTGTCTCCATCATGATCATCATCTGCCCCCCCGTCATAAACAATGTCAGGATGGAAGACGCATGCCAGGGAAAAGCGAAGACAATAACGCGCACGGCCCGCGGATCATAATAACGCGCGCGGCCTGCGGATCGGGGAACTGGGTGCCGCCGATTATGCCACCGGGGAACTGTGTCTGGAAGAAGACTAATCAAAGAGACTGCCTCTGCCCGACGCATGGCGGAGGTTTACACTTATGCCGTCTAAGACATAAAGTGGTGCAGCCTGGCCAACCGCTGATTGCCCACGTGCTGGATAGATTGGTGCAGCCCGGGAATGTATCGGTTTTAGCTGTTGAGATGGTGTCCTAGGCTGCAGCATCTGCTCTGCCTGGACCGACCAGGGCAGCTCTGACAGCCGGATGACAGGAGGTCGCTCTTGCCTGGCTTAGAGTTTGCCTGCCACCGATTTTTCTTACGAAGCGAGAGTGCAGGAGACGATTCTTGCCTAACATTGGGGTCAGCTCAGATCACCCAGGACGGTGGGAAGCGTGGAAAGAGATGAAGGGGAGCAAACAAACCTGCTCCTTGGCGAGAGAGATCTTGTCATTCATCACTTTCTGGTGGAATTTGGGGATGCGAGCCATACTCGTCATCAGCTTCTCCAGGTCCAACTCCACGTTCTGGATGACTTCAGTCACTAACTCATCTGGTGTCATTGAGGCGAAATCACTTATGTTCGGCAGCATGCTGAGTGGGTTCTGTGTTACCACCTCAGCTCCCCCGCCGCCCATGATACCACCCAGGAGTGGATTCCCAAACGTGACTGCCTCCAGGGGACTCATCGTCTCGTCCAAGGCTGCATTCACCGCTGTGCCTCCACTGCCCATCGTCATAGGGTTGACATACGCCTCTGACATGTCCTCGTCGTCCGGATTGCTCTCCATCTTGCGGCTCAGATACTGGGTCAGATTCTCCATCGAGGCGCGCTTATCCTTCTTCTTGAGCAGGCCAGAGGAGGGTATCGCCATCATCTCGAGCTGGACGCCGTCGCCCGCAGTCATCATCGGGTTGAACTCCGACACCAGATCACCGAACGTCGCTGTCCCCTCAATCATCTTGGCCTTGCGCTCGGCGAAGTCCTCCGCGTTTTGCACAGAGCTTCGTCCGCCTTTGCGCTTCTTCTTCTGCTCCTCCGGCACCATCGCGCCGTACTCATCCAGAAAGTCCGTATTGCTCATGAACATCTCCCGCACCTGGTTCCCGTGGGAGTAGCTCTCGGTCCGCATCTTGGGCGTCGGGAACGCTAGAGGGTTGAAGAACTCCGCCTCATCCCCGAAACTGCCGAGGCTGGCCTTCACCCCGCCGTCGTACGATTCAGTGCGCGCAGAGTTTTCGGACTGCGCGAACATTGGATTCGGCGTCATCACTTTGCCCGATATCGTAGCACTCAGCTGTTCCCTCTTCTGCCGTCTCCGCCTCAGCAGCAGCGCCAGCGCAGCCACGCAGATAACCGTCCCTGCGGCAACAGCCATCAGGGTTGCTGATGTGCCCGCCGCGGACACTTCGTTGTCTTCTTTCTCGCTGCCCTCAGTGGCCACCTCAGGTGCAGGCGGTGGAGGCATTGGCGGTGCAGTATACTCTCCCTTGATCACCCGTATTGAGTAGGTGCATGCAGCCACAGATGACTGGCCGAGAAGTCGCAACCGTCTGCTCGCATCCCCAGAATAAATAGAGATGGTGGACACCGAGGTGTTCCCGTCTAATGTCGGGTAGGCGACAGCATGCCACGTGCCACTGACCACAGCCACACCATCCAGCTCCACCACACCCTCCGAGAATTCCATGTAATAGCTCACCTGCTCCTCGCCATATGGCACCCAAACATCGTAATAGGTAATGCTTCCGTCAAAGGAGGGCACCAGCACGCCGGGGTCCACGAGCAAGGACTCAAGTCGTGGATCTCCCTCTTGAAGTGGCTTGGAGATGAACAGCAGATAGCTTGCGAACACAGTCGGATACAGGATGTACCTGTCAGTGCAGGCGCATGGACCAGGCTCAAAAAGCTTTCTTTGCTCGCCACATGCATGGCCCACTCCAAGCACAAGGATCTCCCACCAAAGCCACGTGGCAGCACCTGATGTGAGGATCCATCCACCAATGCCACGTGGCAGTACCTTGCACGAGGATCCACACATCAATACCACGTGGCAGCACCTGGCCCAAGGATCCACCCACCGAAGCCACGTGGCAGCACCTGGCGCAAGGATCCGCCCGCTGAATCTGGCACGAGGATTCTTCGGGCTCGAGGCACAGAGGCGAAAGGCATAAGGGATGATGCAGAGGGGTGGCCCACAGAGCGGCTTGTCAGCACTTGACAGCACGCTTCGAGAGTGTCGCACAAATTACCTGGAGGTAATGGTGACCGTCGTGGTTCCTGGACCAATCTCAACGAAGTGGCCCTGGTTGTGCTCCACGGCAGTGTCCTGGATCGTGATGTTGATCACGCCCTGGGCGCCTTCCCCAAGCAGGCTGCTCGCCACCACATCCACACCATTCGTGTCCGAGGGAATCTCCACAAAGTACTTCAGTATTTCACTTTCAAAGGATGGCGAGAGCTGTGCGAAACGGCCTGCAAAGCCATCTGAATCCCCTGCTGGGAAACTCCTCGGTGATATTTGGGAAAAACCTGGCTGAGGGGCGCTGGGGGCAGGGGGTGGTGGGAGGCGGAGGCGGAGCCGGTGGGGTGAGGAGTGGGAGGTGATGGAGGCGGGGGGAGGGAGGTGGTGGCGGTGGGGTGATGGAGGTGGCGGCGGCAAGGTGGGGAAGGCGGAGGAGGAGGTGGCGGTGGTGGAGGTGGCGGCGGTGAAGGCGGGGGGGGAGGCGGCGGCGGAGGCGGTTCCGGGAAGTCAAACGTCGTGAACGCGGAGTAGGACGACCCCACCAGCGCACTCCCGCAGAACGCAAATACCCGCTCCTCGGACGTAGCGTACAGCGTGTCATACGTGCGCAGGATGAACACCACCCCCACCCCGGTCTCCGCCCAGAACCTCGTTGCATTGTACGCCATGCCGGCGGTGCTCAGCGTGAAAGAGCCGTCCGTGCTGTCTGGCCCTGCCGCCGTTGCCATCCACCCGTCACTCGTTGTGGAGGCGCTGTGGCCTACCAGCACCTGCATGTCGGTGTTCTCGGTCGTGCCCAGCTCGTACTGCACCACCGTCGTGTCGCTCGCCACCGGCACGCTGCTCTTGTCGTAGATGGCCACGGACATCGTCATCTCGCCCCCGGATATCTCCGGCTCTGCGTCCGCCTGGGTCTCCAGCTTCACAAAGCGCAGGAAGTTGGCGTACACATACTGCAGGTACTGCGCATCCAGCGGCGACGGGCACGGCGTGCCCACATCCCATCCTGTCGGGCAGTTCGACACGTCGTCCGCGGCGGACAGGTAGTCCAGGGTCGGGTCCAGCTGCTGCCTCTGGAACGCGCTCAGGCTGCCCACCTCGTCCATGCCGTACCCGGGATAGCCGGTGGCCCACTTCTTCAGAGCTTGCGTGTCAAACGTGTCGAACACGCCATCTCCGTTCACGTCGCCAAACATCTCTCCCGATGACCGCAGCCGCCGCGCCTGCGCGTGCTGCTGCCGGCGAGCCCGCTCCGCCGCCACACCCTGCACCTCCTGCCAGGAGCTTAGCAGATGCCTGCGCCGCCGGCCAGCCTGTGCCACCATGCCTGCGCCCCAAACTCACCCACCCCTGTTCTCACCCATGTATAGATATCTGTGATGTCCGAGCCAACGGCAAAGCTCCGAATGCACCCACACGCGTGGCTCCCCGCACACCGCCCGTCCTGCTGCCAGCTTGATAGTGCACGCGCCGCCCGGCTGCGATGCCGTGTCGCTGCGCCCGTAACACGCGTGCACCACGTGGCCCGGCGCCGCCATTAGCCCACAGAAGACGCGGGGACGAGGGGCCATCACAGCGCACCTTGACCCGCCAAGGCGCTGTACGCCTCCGCAATTTCCGTCGATGAAGTTTGAAGCCCCTGACCACCCATCCCCACACCCGCTCCCTAAGTCCTTGTTGGTTGGTCGCCACACATTCAGCCTCCACTGGCAAAAATGGCGTGTATTTAACGCAGTGTTACACAGTGTTAAGGTTCCGATCGAATGTATATGCAAAAGTTATTTTAGCGTAAATAAGGGACTATTTTTGCGCCCCGCCCCCAAATTAACCGAACGCTGCCCAGCCTCACCTGCACGGTGGCTGTGAGCGCCGTCACCGAGAAGCCCGCCAGCACCTTGAACTGCACCGTGGCCACCTGCACCAGGCCCTTCACTCCCGTTGAGATCTCCACCCCCGTGATCAGCACCTCCTCCACCGGATCGCTCAGCGTGCACGTGAAGCCGTACGATGACCACGCACTCCCCACGCTGCAGCTCGTGGCCTCCAGATGGCTCGGGTCGAATGTCAGCAGAATGTCAAACACGTTCAGCGTCGCGGACCCCGTCTCGATCCACACCGGCACCTCGATGTACGACTCCGCCGTCCCCACGTCGAACTGCAGCCCATACTCGTTGCCCAGATCCACGTCATTCACCTTCGGCGCCATGTTGGCGTTCACCACATCCACGTCAGAAGGAAGTGACGCGCTGCCCGATTCATCGGCAGAGCAGTTGGTGGCCTGCGCCACCAGCCTCACCGCCTCATAGTGATTGTCCAACAGCGTCGCCACCCCATTGGCGTCCACGCTGATGCTTCCGGTTGAGCCACTCGAGAACGTCAGCAGCTCCGCCACGGGTATCCAGCTCGACTGCGTGCCGCTCACCGCATCTGTGAACTGTGTGCCGTCGCTCAGCTCCACCCCAACACTCAGGGTCTTCGTCGCATTCTGGTGGTCGTGGAACGTGGTCGCTCGAGTCCCAGCTCGATGTGTGCTGCACAGATGTGATGTACACAACGTCGTCGCTCACCGTCACCACCACACTGTTGCTGGCCACTCCCTCAAACGTACCCGTCACCGCATACTGCCCGACACCGCTGGCCACCAGCTCCGTGCCGCTCACACTCAGCCCTCCACTGCCCGAGGACGTGTACGTGCTTGCCGAGGTCACGTCCGTGGTGCTCGAGTCGGTCAGCGTTGCCGTCAGCGCCATGGTGGCCCGCTGGTGCACCCCGCTGCACTGCACCACGCTCAGGGCGGTCTCGTTGACCAAGTTGCTTCCACTGTACTCCGGGTAGGGGCTGGTGAACAGCGTCACATACTCCAGCCCGATCACCTCCACCACCACGCTTGCACTCATGTTCTCGGCCCCCTTGTACTCTGGGAACGACGCCCTGATGGTGGCACTCCCGAACTCGCTCGCCGTGTTGTTGGCCTCTGCGGCTGCGCTGCTGGGCTCCACCAGCACCAAGTCCTCCCCTGCAGCCCCCTCCCTCCCCATAGCCCCTCGTACCCCTCAGCCGCCTGTCCAGTGCCTGCGCACCCCTCCGCTCTCTTCATTTCCCAAGGCGCATCAATCCACAGCCTCCCCTCACCCTACTGCCATAGTTCCAACTCCCTGCATCGCCTCGCGGCCTCGTTTGCGCCGCACCTGCCACCACACTGTACACAGTCCTCGAGTCCATGGTGATATCCTTGGTGGTGCCATCTTCATATGTCATCACCACGGTCAGGGCGCTCGACGTCGGGACGCTGATGGGGCTCGCCGCAGCCGGGTCCGTTGATCTCGCAATCGAGGAGTGCTGTGCACGCACACACCCAGTGGCGCGAGTCACACCTCCTCGACTCACCCCGCCCATCACCCCCCGGACATGCCGACACGCCCGTAATGTAATACGCAACACCAAGCCACAGCCATGGCGCAGTAGCGATCCCCTCGCATATACAACGGACAGCCGCAAGACTTCTGCACCGCTGGCGCATCCCCCACGCTTCCCTCCCACCTCCCTGCCGCGGCGTCGCTCCCCAGCGCCCACGCCATCGCCTCCCCAACACCCGTCATGCACCCTGGGGTGTCATCCACAAGCGCTCACGCTGCGCATGTCGCCGTGCGCACCTTCGCCGTGATCGCAGCAGACACCGGAGGAGACAAGGCCACCGTCACTTCCCCGATCCCTGTCGAGATTTCGGTGCCAGTGCACGCATCCTGCCAGTTCACCAACAGCATGCCGTGGGATGAGCCACTCTCTCCGCCGCTGGGCACCGTGCCCTGCATGCCCCCCTCCCAGCACCCTTCCGCGCGTCAGCCCTCCTCGCCTCCGAGCCATCACCACCTTCGCCCCCCCCAATCCCCAGCCCCTTCCCCATGACCTGCAGCGCCAAGTGCCCCTGGCACGCACCTTCATGTCCGCACTCGACTCCGTGTCATCCGACAGCTCCAGGCAGGCCACGTAGTCCGGATTCACGCTCACCTCCACCCCGTCGGCCTGCTTCAGCTCCACCAGACTCGAGTCGGAGAACAGCGCATACGTGAAGATGGGACCGTACTGCTCCTCCTTGGTCAGCGTCTGCTGCAGCGTCACTCTCACCTCAAGCTGGCTCGCCGCGTCCAGGCTCACACTCGATGACTCCAGAGCGTCCCATTCCGCGCCGGTGGTCAGCATTGCGCTCATGTGCTCCACCGTCACCTCCGTCTGCGCCACCTCCACTTGCGCTCTGCCCATCGTCTCGAGAGCCTCCGCGCCGCCTGTGATGTACACGTCGGCTTGGCCCACGGACAGCCCTTGTGCACTTGTGCCGCTCACCTCCAGCGCCGTGGAGTTTGTGGATGCAAACTCCACCATGCAGCTGACGTCCAGCCCACTCACATTGCTCAGCCCCGCCCCACCGAATGTCGCCGTGGCCCCGATGTTCGTGCTCTGAAACCGTGGCTGTGCGCACGCCTGCACCTGGAATGCCCCGGCGATGGCATTCAGCTCCGCATCGCTCACCCACGCCCTCACCTCCTGTGGGAACCACACCCGCACCGCCACCCGCGAGCTGTGCGACCCGGTCCGCACCGTCACATTCACGGCGCTCGCCCCCGCCGTGTGGCTCTCGTCCAAAGTCACCGTGCACCCGGAGGCCCAAGCCACTTCGCCTTGAGAGTCGATGGAGCATGCCGGGCTCGCCGCCACCCCGTCGGCCACCCCCACCTGATTGTACACCTCTTTCACCGTGACCTCACTCGTCACCGCCGTGCCCGTCAGGAAACCCGTGTTGAACAGCTCGGCCTCGCTCACGTACGCATACATCCCCACCACCTCCGTGGCTTGCACGCTCAGCTGCCCCTCGTACACTGCTCCGCCCTGCTCGTCGTTGATCTGCGCCGGCGCGTTCACCGTGCCGCCCAGCTGCACGCTGTTCGTGCTCACCATCTCCTTCACCGTGCAGTTCAGCGCGTTGCTGTGCGTCCGGGCGCTCGCATCTGACGCCAACCTGAACTGGATGGTTGCCAACTCGATGGCCTCTCCGGTCACATCAGCATTTGTCACCCCGTCAGCCAGCCCGCTCGTCAGCACCACCACCTGCCCCTCCGTGTAGTCGTTCACCGTCGGGGTAAGGTACTTTGAGTCACCCGTTGTCGAGTCGTACTGCAGCACAGCGCTGTTGTACAGCACCGTGAACCCGAAGGTACTCAGAGCATACCCGCTGGTATGGCCGTACACCTGCGACGTGAAAGAGTCTCCAGCGTATCGCGGGCTTGCCGGCATCGTCATGACCATCCCGGCGCTGCTCATCCCCGAGTGCGCCACCTGCCACCAACCGCCCCCCCTCCTCGCCGGCCTGCCTCAGTCGCATGTGGACACTGCGCCGCTTGTGGAACAAAAGTAATCGACGTCGAGCTCAAGCACAACCACAACACTTCCGTCACCCCTCGCACCTGCGCCGCAAGCGTCATCTCCATCGCCGCGCTCTCTGCCAGCACGGCCCCGCTGTACTCCGCCCTCACCACCACACTTGCTGTGCTTGATCCTGATGTGCTGAACCAGCTCAAAACCTCCGTATCACTGGAGGAGCAGTCCGCTGTCCCCGTGGAGGAGTCCGGCGTGCCGCAGGAGCCGCTCAGTGTCGACGACGCATCGCTGTTGCTTATCACCATCTGCATACTCAGCCCTGATAGGTCCACCTGTGCCCCACCCATTTCCCCCCCAACCCTCCTCAGTGCCCCATTCTCGCCCCAGCACCACACCCGCACTCATGGCGCACTCATGGCATCCTTCATCACCGCTGAGCAAAGAAACCACACCTGCGGCCGCCCAGCCTCATCCACCACCGAGTACTGCACGCTGATGCTGGACCTGCTCCGAGCACCCACACCCTCCACAACCCCTCCCATCCTCGGTGGCCACATTCCTGGCTCCACTCTCCCGAGCCCCTCCACCCAGCCCAGCACCGCACACGGCCCTCATCTCATGTGGACATAGCCTCTGTCAGGGCGTACGCGCGCACCTGTCGTGGTAGATTGTGCCGGTCCTCAGCACCGCGCGCACCACTGCAACCTGCTCCTTATCAGTCGCGAACGACCCACTGGAGCGAGTGCTGAAGCTGTCAGGCAGATCCCCTCCAAAGCATGGCGTGCCTCCCAGCTGGAGCTCCGCATTTCCTGCCGCGCGCCATCCCCGTCCCGCCCAGCTTCACCCGCCATACGCCTGCTGCCCCGAACCTCCTCCGAGGGTCTATAGCATCAGCCTTGCCTGGACAGACCGCCTCGCGCCTGCCAGCATCAAGGCCCGTGGCGCCGCCGCTCACCTGAACTGCCGGGGATGTCATTGTTGAAGGCTGCGAAGGTGCGGTAGAACTGCGCCGACGCGTTGGCGGACGCCACGGAGCTCGTGGGGAACCCCGGCGACGCACTGGTCAGGCGGATGGAGGGAACGGCATAAGCCGCAAAATCCGAGGGTGGTGGCGGGGGACACGGTGGCGGAGGCGGCGGCGGAGGTGGTGATGGCGGCGGCGGGCACGGAGGCGGTGGCGGCGGCGGAGGAGGTGGCGGCGGTGACGGAGGTGGGAGAGGCATGGCGACGGGGGCGGGGGTGACGGAGGTGGTGGCGGCGGGGTGGAGGGGGGAGGCCGGAGGCAGGAGGTGGTGGAGGTGGCGGTGAGGTGGAGGAGGAGAGGGGAGGAGGTGGTGGAGGCGGGGGAGGCAGGCGGCTGGGCGGTGACGGTGGCGTGGCGGAGGCGGTGGTAGACGGTGGCGGGGGCGGGGGTATGCGGGGGCTTGGTGGTGGAGGTGGTGGAGATGGTGAGAAGTGTGGCGGTGGAGGTGGAGATGGAGGTGGGGGACGGTGGTAGGGGGCGGTGAGGCGGGCGGAGGAGGAGGTGATCTGAGGTGGCGGCGGCGGTGGAGGAGGGAGATGGAGGTGGCGAGGTGGCGCGGTGTGGCGGCGGCGGTGATGGTGGCGGCGGAGGTGGCGGATCCAGGCGGGCATGGTAGTGGCGGGGGTTCGGTGGTGGTTGTGGCGGCTTACCAAGGAGGTGGAGGCAGGTGGAGGAGATGGAGGTGGGAGGACCGGTGGTGGTGAAGGAGGTGGTGGGGGGGAGGGGAGGTGACGGAGGTATGCAGAGGTATATGTGGAGATGAGGAGGGAGCAGAGGGTAAGAGGTGGAGGTGGGGGCGGAGGTGGTGGCGGTGGAGGCGGTGGGGTGGAAGCGGAGGGGGAGGAGGTGGGGGCGGAGGTGAGGCGTGGAGGCGGTGGTGGTGGTGGCGGGGGGAGGCGGTGGTGGTGGTGGAGGCGGAGGTGGAGGGGGAGGAGGTGGCGGAGGTGGGGGCGAGGGAGGAGGAGGAGCATAAAAGCACGTTATAGTTGCGTTCCAACCGGTGATTTTTGTGTAATCCACATACCTCACTTCTGCTGCCAAGAGGTATTCTCCGATTTCATACCCACACAAGGGTGTTGAGTGCAATGCAGAGATATTTGGAAAAGTCCATGACAAGTTTGTTGGGCCTGAGACCGTTTTGATACTAACAGAAGTCACGTTCTCATTCTGCCTACCGTAAACTGAAACACAAGTTGAGTCTGAAGTTCCCTGAAAGTAAACGATTGTGTCGAGCGAACCACCATAGGTCGTTATAGTTGGTGGTGGGGGTGACGGGGGTGGCGGTGGAGGGTGGAGGAGGTGGTGGAGGTGGGGGTGATGGAGGTGGCGGCGGTGGAGGTGGGGAAGGCGGAGGAGGAGGTGGCGGTGGTGGAGGTGGCGGCGGTGAAGGCGGGGGGGGAGGCGGCGGCGGAGGCGGTTCCGGGAAGTCAAACGTCGTGAACGCGGAGTAGGACGACCCCACCAGCGCACTCCCGCAGAACGCAAATACCCGCTCCTCGGACGTAGCGTACAGCGTGTCATACGTGCGCAGGATGAACACCACCCCCACCCCGGTCTCCGCCCAGAACCTCGTTGCATTGTACGCCATGCCGGCGGTGCTCAGCGTGAAAGAGCCGTCCGTGCTGTCTGGCCCTGCCGCCGTTGCCATCCACCCGTCACTCGTTGTGGAGGCGCTGTGGCCTACCAGCACCTGCATGTCGGTGTTCTCGGTCGTGCCCAGCTCGTACTGCACCACCGTCGTGTCGCTCGCCACCGGCACGCTGCTCTTGTCGTAGATGGCCACGGACATCGTCATCTCGCCCCCGGATATCTCCGGCTCTGCGTCCGCCTGGGTCTCCAGCTTCACAAAGCGCAGGAAGTTGGCGTACACATACTGCAGGTACTGCGCATCCAGCGGCGACGGGCACGGCGTGCCCACATCCCATCCTGTCGGGCAGTTCGACACGTCGTCCGCGGCGGACAGGTAGTCCAGGGTCGGGTCCAGCTGCTGCCTCTGGAACGCGCTCAGGCTGCCCACCTCGTCCATGCCGTACCCGGGATAGCCGGTGGCCCACTTCTTCAGAGCTTGCGTGTCAAACGTGTCGAACACGCCATCTCCGTTCACGTCGCCAAACATCTCTCCCGATGACCGCAGCCGCCGCGCCTGCGCGTGCTGCTGCCGGCGAGCCCGCTCCGCCGCCACACCCTGCACCTCCTGCCAGGAGCTTAGCAGATGCCTGCGCCGCCGGCCAGCCTGTGCCACCATGCCTGCGCCCCAAACTCACCCACCCCTGTTCTCACCCATGTATAGATATCTGTGATGTCCGAGCCAACGGCAAAGCTCCGAATGCACCCACACGCGTGGCTCCCCGCACACCGCCCGTCCTGCTGCCAGCTTGATAGCGCACGCGCCGCCCGCCAGCGATGCCGCGTCGCTGCGCCCGTAACACGCGTGCACCACGTGGCCCGGCGCCGCCATTAGCCCACAGAAGACGCGGGGACGAGGGGCCATCACAGCGCACCTTGACCCGCCACGGCGCTGTACGCCTCCGCAATTTCCGTCGATGAAGTTTGAAGCCCCTGACCACCCATCCCCACACCCGCTCCCTAAGTCCTTGTTGGTTGGTCGCCACACATTCAGCCTCCACTGGAAAAAATGGCGTGTATTTAACGCAGTGTTACACAGTGTTAAGGTTCCGATCGAATTTATATGCAAAAGTTATTTTAGCGTAAATAAGGGACTATTCTTGCGCCCCGCCCCCAAATTAACCGAACGCTGCCCAGCCTCACCTGCACGGTGGCTGCGAGCGCCGTCACCGAGAAGCCCGCCAGCACCTTGAACTGCACCGTGGCCACCTGCACCAAGCCTTGCACATCCGTTGAGATCTCCACCCCCGTGATCAGCACCTCCTCCACCGGATCGCTCAGCGTGCACGTGAAGCCGTACGATGACCACGCACTCCCCACGCTGCAGCTCGTGGCCTCCAGATGGCTCGGGTCGAATGTCAGCAGAATGTCAAACACGTTCAGCGTCGCGGACCCCGTCTCGATCCACACCGGCACCTCGATGTACGACTCCGCCGTCCCCACGTCGAACTGCAGCCCATACTCGTTGCCCAGATCCACGTCATTCACCTTCGGCGCCATGTTGGCGTTCACCACATCCACGTCAGAAGGAAGTGACGCGCTGCCCGATTCATCGGCAGAGCAGTTGGTGGCCTGCGCCACCAGCCTCACCGCCTCATAGTGATTGTCCAACAGCGTCGCCACCCCATCGGCGTCCACGCTGATGCTTCCGGTTGCGTCACTCGAGAATGTCAGCAGCTCCGCCACGGGTATCCAGCTCGACTGCGTGCCGCTCACCGCATCTGTGAACTGTGTGCCGTCGCTCAGCTCCACTCCAACACTCAGGGTCTTCGTCGCATTCTGGTGGTCGTGGAACGTCCCAGATTCCGAATACGTCTCAGGGTCCCAGCTCGATGTGTGCTGCACAGATGTGATGTAAACAACGTCGTCGCTCACCGTGACCACCACACTGTTGCTGGCCACGCCCTCAAACGTACCCGTCACCGTATACTTCCCGACACCACTGGCCACCAGCTCCGTGCCGCTCACACTCAGCCCTCCACTGCCCAAGGACATGTACGTGCTTACAGAGGTCACGTCCGTGGTGCTCGAGTCGGTCAGCGTTGCCGTCAGCGCCATGGTGGCCCGCTGGTGCACCCCGCTGCACTGCACCACGCTCAGGGCGGTCTCGTTGACCAAGTTGCTTCCACTGTACTCCGGGTAGGGGCTGGTGAACAGCGTCACATACTCCAGCCCGATCACCTCCACCACCACGCTTGCACTCATGTTCTCGGCCCCCTTGTACTCTGGGAACGACGCCCTGATGGTGGCACTCCCGAACTCGCTCGCCGTGTTGTTGGCCTCTGCGGCTGCGCTGCTGGGCTCCACCAGCACCAAGTCCTCCCCTGCAGCCCCCTCCCTCCCCATAGCCCCTCGTACCCCTCAGCCGCCTGTCCAGTGCCTGCGCACCCCTCCGCTCTCTTCATTTCCCAAGGCGCATCAATCCACAGCCTCCCCTCACCCTACTGCCATAGTTCCAACTCCCTGCATCGCCTCGCGGCCTCGTTTGCGCCGCACCTGCCACCACACTGTACACAGTCCTCGAGTCCATGGTGATATCCTTGGTGGTGCCATCTTCATATGTCATCACCACGGTCAGGGCGCTCGACGTCGGGACGCTGATGGGGCTCGCCGCAGCCGGGTCCGTTGATCTCGCAATCGAGGAGTGCTGTGCACGCACACACCCAGTGGCGCGAGTCACACCTCCTCGACTCACCCCGCCCATCACCCCCCGGACATGCCGACACGCCCGTAATGTAATACGCAACACCAAGCCACAGCCATGGCGCAGTAGCGATCCCCTCGCATATACAACGGACAGCCGCAAGACTTCTGCACCGCTGGCGCATCCCCCACGCTTCCCTCCCACCTCCCTGCCGCGGCGTCGCTCCCCAGCGCCCGAGCCATCGCCTCCCCAACACCCGTCATGCACCCTGGGGTGTCATCCACAAGCGCTCACGCTGCGCATGTCGCCGTGCGCACCTTCGCCGTGATCGCAGCAGACACCGGAGGAGACAAGGCCACCGTCACTTCCCCGATCCCTGTCGAGATTTCGGTGCCAGTGCACGCATCCTGCCAGTTCACCAACAGCATGCCGTGGGATGAGCCACTCTCTCCGCCGCTGGGCACCGTGCCCTGCATGCCCCCCTCCCAGCACCCTTCCGCGCGTCAGCCCTCCTCGCCTCCGAGCCATCACCACCTTCGCCCCCCCCAATCCCCAGCCCCTTCCCCATGACCTGCAGCGCCAAGTGCCCCTGGCACGCACCTTCATGTCCGCACTCGACTCCGTGTCATCCGACAGCTCCAGGCAGGCCACGTAGTCCGGATTCACGCTCACCTCCACCCCGTCGGCCTGCTTCAGCTCCACCAGACTCGAGTCGGAGAACAGCGCATACGTGAAGATGGGACCGTACTGCTCCTCCTTGGTCAGCGTCTGCTGCAGCGTCACTCTCACCTCAAGCTGGCTCGCCGCGTCCAGGCTCACACTCGATGACTCCAGAGCGTCCCATTCCGCGCCGGTGGTCAGCATTGCGCTCATGTGCTCCACCGTCACCTCCGTCTGCGCCACCTCCACTTGCGCTCTGCCCATCGTCTCGAGAGCCTCCGCGCCGCCTGTGATGTACACGTCGGCTTGGCCCACGGACAGCCCTTGTGCACTTGTGCCGCTCACCTCCAGCGCCGTGGAGTTTGTGGATGCAAACTCCACCATGCAGCTGACGTCCAGCCCACTCACATTGCTCAGCCCCGCCCCACCGAATGTCGCCGTGGCCCCGATGTTCGTGCTCTGAAACCGTGGCTGTGCGCACGCCTGCACCTGGAATGCCCCGGCGATGGCATTCAGCTCCGCATCGCTCACCCACGCCCTCACCTCCTGTGGGAACCACACCCGCACCGCCACCCGCGAGCTGTGCGACCCGGTCCGCACCGTCACATTCACGGCGCTCGCCCCCGCCGTGTGGCTCTCGTCCAAAGTCACCGTGCACCCGGAGGCCCAAGCCACTTCGCCTTGAGAGTCGATGGAGCATGCCGGGCTCGCCGCCACCCCGTCGGCCACCCCCACCTGATTGTACACCTCTTTCACCGTGACCTCACTCGTCACCGCCGTGCCCGTCAGGAAACCCGTGTTGAACAGCTCGGCCTCGCTCACGTACGCATACATCCCCACCACCTCCGTGGCTTGCACGCTCAGCTGCCCCTCGTACACTGCTCCGCCCTGCTCGTCGTTGATCTGCGCCGGCGCGTTCACCGTGCCGTCCAGCTGCACGCTGTTCGTGCTCACCATCTCCTTCACCGTGCAGTTCAGCGCGTTGCTGTGCGTCCGGGCGCTCGCATCTGACGCCAACCTGAACTGGATGGTTGCCAACTCGATGGCCTCTCCGGTCACATCAGCATTTGTCACCCCGTCAGCCAGCCCGCTCGTCAGCACCACCACCTGCCCCTCCGTGTAGTCGTTCACCGTCGGGGTAAGGTACTTTGAGTCACCCGTCGTCGAGTCGTACTGCAGCACAGCGCTGTTGTACAGCACCGTGAACCCGAAGGTACTCAGAGCATACCCGCTGGTATGGCCGTACACCTGCGACGTGAAAGAGTCTCCAGCGTATCGCGGGCTTGCCGGCATCGTCATGACCATCCCGGCGCTGCTCATCCCCGAGTGCGCCACCTGCCACCAACCGCCCCCCCTCCTCGCCGGCCTGCCTCAGTCGCATGTGGACACTGCGCCGCTTGTGGGAACAAAAGTAATCGACGTCGAGCTCAAGCACAACCACAACACTTCCGTCACCCCTCGCACCTGCGCCGCAAGCGTCATCTCCATCGCCGCGCTCTCTGCCAGCACGGCCCCGCTGTACTCCGCCCTCACCACCACACTTGCTGTGCTTGATCCTGATGTGCTGAACCAGCTCAAAACCTCCGTATCACTGGAGGAGCAGTCCGCTGTCCCCGTGGAGGAGTCCGGCGTGCCGCAGGAGCCGCTCAGTGTCGACGACGCATCGCTGTTGCTTATCACCATCTGCATACTCAGCCCTGATAGGTCCACCTGTGCCCCACCCATTTCCCCCCCAACCCTCCTCAGTGCCCCATTCTCGCCCCAGCACCACACCCGCACTCATGGCGCACTCATGGCATCCTTCATCACCGCTGAGCAAAGAAACCACACCTGCGGCCGCCCAGCCTCATCCACCACCGAGTACTGCACGCTGATGCTGGACCTGCTCCGAGCACCCACACCCTCCACAACCCCTCCCATCCTCGGTGGCCACATTCCTGGCTCCACTCTCCCGAGCCCCTCCACCCAGCCCAGCACCGCACACGGCCCTCATCTCATGTGGACATAGCCTCTGTCAGGGCGTACGCGCGCACCTGTCGTGGTAGATTGTGCCGGTCCTCAGCACCGCGCGCACCACTGCAACCTGCTCCTTATCAGTCGCGAACGACCCACTGGAGCGAGTGCTGAAGCTGTCAGGCAGATCCCCTCCAGAGCATGGCGTGCCTCCCAGCTGGAGCTCCGCGTTTCCTGCCGCGCGCCATCCCCGTCCCGCCCAGCTTCACCCGCCATACGCCTGCTGCCCCGAACCTCCTCCGAGGGTCTATAGCATCAGCCTTGCCTGGACAGACCGCCTCGCGCCTGCCAGCATCAAGGCCCGTGGCGCCGCCGCTCACCTGAACTGCCGGGGATGTCATTGTTGAAGGCTGCGAAGGTGCGGTAGAACTGCGCCGACGCGTTGGCGGACGCCACGGAGCTCGTGGGGAACCCCGGCGACGCACTGGTCAGGCGGATGGAGGGAACGGCATAAGCCGCAAAATCCGAGGGTGGTGGCGGGGGACACGGTGGCGGAGGCGGCGGCGGAGGTGGTGATGGCGGCGGCGGGCACGGAGGCGGTGGCGGCGGCGGAGGAGGTGGCGGCGGTGACGGAGGTGGGGGAGGAGGTGAGCGGCCGGCAGAGGCGGGGTGACGGAGGTGGTGGCGGCGGGGTGGAGGGGGGCTTGGAGGTGGAGGTGGTGGAGGTGAGCCGGTGAGGGCGGAGGAGGGAGAGGAGGAGGTGGTGGGAGCGGTGGGCCCCGTGTGATGTGATGACAGTGGCGGGCGGTGGTGGTGGCCGGTGGCGGGGGCGGTGGGGAGTGGCGGCGAGGCTGGTGGTGGAGGTGGAGGGAATGGGGGGAGCGGCGGTGGCAGTGGAGTGGAGGAGATAAAGGTGGGGGACGGTGGTGGTGGGCGGTGGCGAGGCGGAGGAGGAGGTGACGAGAGGTGGTGGCGGCGGGGGTGAGGTGGAGATGGAGGTGGCGGAGGTGGCGGCGGTGGCGGCGGCGTGATGGTGGCGGAGGTGGTGGCGGAGACGGAGCGGGGCGGTGGCGGTGAGGCAGGCGGGGCTTGGTGGTGGTGGTGGCGGCGGCGAGCGGAGGTGGAGGTGGCGGTGGAGGTGGAGATGGAGGTGGCGGGAGACGGTGGTGGTGGGGCGGAGGAGGCGGGAGGAGGGGAGGTGACAGGTGGCGGCGGTGGTGGCGGCGGTGGAGATGGAGGAGGAGGTGGAGGTGGGGAGGTGGAGGTGGAGGTGGGGGCGGGGGTGGAGGAGGTGGCGGTGGGCGAGGTAGAGGTGGGGGCGGGAGGGAGGAAGGTGGGGGTGGAGGTGGAGGCGGATGGAGGCGGGTGGTGGTGGTGGCGGGGGAGGCGGTGGTGGTGAGGTGGAGGCGGAGGTGGAGGGGGAGGAGGTGGCGGAGGTGGGGGCGAGGGAGGAGGAGGAGCATAAAAGCAAGTTATAGTTGCGTTCCAACTGGTGACTTTTGTGTAATCCACATACCTCACTTCTGCTGCCAAGAGGTATTCTCCGATTTCATACCCACACAAGGGTGTTGAGTGCATTGCAGAGATATTTGGAAAAGTCCATGACAAGTTTGTTGGGCCTGAGACCGTTTTGATACTAACAGAAGTCACGTTCTCATTCTGCCTACCGTAAACTGAAACACAAGTTGAGTCTGAAGTTCCCTGAAAGTAAACGATTGTGTCGAGCGAACCACCATAGGTCGTTATAGTTGGTGGTGGGGGGTGACGAGGGTGGCGGCGGAGGGTGGAGGAGGTGGTGGAGGTGCAGGGTGAGTAGGTGGCGGCGGTGGAGGTGGGGAAGGCGGAGGAGGAGGTGGCGGTGGTGGAGGTGGCGGCGGTGAAGGCGGGGGGGGAGGCGGCGGCGGAGGCGGTTCCGGGAAGTCAAACGTC
Source organism: Cymbomonas tetramitiformis (assembly GCA_001247695.2). Taxonomy (NCBI): domain Eukaryota; kingdom Viridiplantae; phylum Chlorophyta; class Pyramimonadophyceae; order Pyramimonadales; family Pyramimonadaceae; genus Cymbomonas; species Cymbomonas tetramitiformis. Next base: position 40,705 of record LGRX02024601.1, on the reverse strand, counting down.
GTGAACGCGGAGTAGGACGACCCCACCAGCGCACTCCCGCAGAACGCAAATACCCGCTCCTCGGACGTAGCGTACAGCGTGTCATACGTGCGCAGGATGAACACCACCCCCACCCCGGTCTCCGCCCAGAACCTCGTTGCATTGTACGCCATGCCGGCGGTGCTCAGCGTGAAAGAGCCGTCCGTGCTGTCTGGCCCTGCCGCCGTTGCCATCCACCCGTCACTCGTTGTGGAGGCGCTGTGGCCTACCAGCACCTGCATGTCGGTGTTCTCGGTCGTGCCCAGCTCGTACTGCACCACCGTCGTGTCGCTCGCCACCGGCACGCTGCTCTTGTCGTAGATGGCCACGGACATCGTCATCTCGCCCCCGGATATCTCCGGCTCTGCGTCCGCCTGGGTCTCCAGCTTCACAAAGCGCAGGAAGTTGGCGTACACATACTGCAGGTACTGCGCATCCAGCGGCGACGGGCACGGCGTGCCCACATCCCATCCTGTCGGGCAGTTCGACACGTCGTCCGCGGCGGACAGGTAGTCCAGGGTCGGGTCCAGCTGCTGCCTCTGGAACGCGCTCAGGCTGCCCACCTCGTCCATGCCGTACCCGGGATAGCCGGTGGCCCACTTCTTCAGAGCTTGCGTGTCAAACGTGTCGAACACGCCATCTCCGTTCACGTCGCCAAACATCTCTCCCGATGACCGCAGCCGCCGCGCCTGCGCGTGCTGCTGCCGGCGAGCCCGCTCCGCCGCCACACCCTGCACCTCCTGCCAGGAGCTCAGCAGATGCCTGCGCCGCCGGCCAGCCTGTGCCACCATGCCTGCGCCCCAAACTCACCCACCCCTGTTCTCACCCCTGTATAGATATCTGTGATGTCCGAGCCAACGGCAAAGCTCCGAATGCACCCACACGCGTGGCTCCCCGCACACCGCCCGTCCTGCTGCCAGCTTGATAGCGCACGCGCCGCCCGCCAGCGATGCCGCGTCGCTGCGCCCGTAACACGCGTGCACCACGTGGCCCGGCGCCGCCATTAGCCCACAGAAGACGCGGGGACGAGGGGCCATCACAGCGCACCTTGCCCCGCCACGGCGCTGTACGCCTCCGCAATTTCCGTCGATGAAGTTTGAAGCCCCTGACCACCCATCCCCACACCCGCTCCCTAAGTCCTTGTTGGTTGGTCGCCACACATTCAGCCTCCACTGGCAAAAATGGCGTGTATTTAACGCAGTGTTACACAGTGTTAAGGTTCCGATCGAATTTATATGCAAACGTTATTTTAGCGTAAGTAAGGGACTATTCTTGCGCCCCGCCCCCAAAACAACCGAACGCTGCCCAGCCTCACCTGCACGGTGGCTGCGAGCGCCGTTACCGAGAAGCCCGCCAGCACCTTGAACTGCACCGTGGCCACCTGCACCAAGCCTTGCACATCCGTTGAGATCTCCACCCCCGTGATCAGCACCTCCTCCACCGGATCGCTCAGCGTGCACGTGAAGCCGTACGATGACCACGCACTCCCCACGCTGCAGCTCGTGGCCTCCAGATGGCTCGGGTCGAATGTCAGCAGAATGTCAAACACGTTCAGCGTCGAAGACCCCGTCTCGATCCACACCGGCACCTCGATGTACGACTCCGCCGTCCCCACGTCGAACTGCAGCCCATCCTTGTTGCCCAGATCCACGTCATTCACCTTCGGCGCCATGTTGGCGTTCACCACATCCACGTCAGAAGGAAGTGACGCGCTGCCCGATTCATCGGCAGAGCAGTTGGTGGCCTGCGCCACCAGCCTCACCGCCTCATAGTGATTGTCCAACAGCGTCGCCACCCCATCGGCGTCCACGCTGATGCTTCCGGTTGCGTCACTCGAGAATGTCAGCAGCTCCGCCACGGGTATCCAGCTCGACTGCGTGCCGCTCACCGCATCTGTGAACTGTGTGCCGTCGCTCAGCTCCACTCCAACACTCAGGGTCTTCGTCGCATTCTGGTGGTCGTGGAACGTCCCAGATTCCGAATACGTCTCAGGGTCCCAGCTCGATGTGTGCTGCACAGATGTGATGTAAACAACGTCGTCGCTCACCGTGACCACCACACTGTTGCTGGCCACGCCCTCAAACGTACCCGTCACCGTATACTTCCCGACACCACTGGCCACCAGCTCCGTGCCGCTCACACTCAGCCCTCCACTGCCCAAGGACATGTACGTGCTTACAGAGGTCACGTCCGTGGTGCTCGAGTCGGTCAGCGTTGCCGTCAGCGCCATGGTGGCCCGCTGGTGCACCCCGCTGCACTGCACCACGCTCAGGGCGGTCTCGTTGACCAAGTTGCTTCCACTGTACTCCGGGTAGGGGCTGGTGAACAGCGTCACATACTCCAGCCCGATCACCTCCACCACCACGCTTGCACTCATGTTCTCGGCCCCCTTGTACTCTGGGAACGACGCCCTGATGGTGGCACTCCCGAACTCGCTCGCCGTGTTGTTGGCCTCTGCGGCTGCGCTGCTGGGCTCCACCAGCACCAAGTCCTCCCCTGCAGCCCCCTCCCTCCCCATAGCCCCTCGTACCCCTCAGCCGCCTGTCCAGTGCCTGCGCACCCCTCCGCTCTCTTCATTTCCCAAGGCGCATCAATCCACAGCCTCCCCTCACCCTACTGCCATAGTTCCAACTCCCTGCATCGCCTCGCGGCCTCGTTTGCGCCGCACCTGCCACCACACTGTACACAGTCCTCGAGTCCATGGTGATATCCTTGGTGGTGCCATCTTCATATGTCATCACCACGGTCAGGGCGCTCGACGTCGGGACGCTGATGGGGCTCGCCGCAGCCGGGTCCGTTGATCTCGCAATCGAGGAGTGCTGTGCACGCACACACCCAGTGGCGCGAGTCACACCTCCTCGACTCATCCCGCCCATCACCCCCCGGACATGCCGACACGCCCGTAATGTAATACGCAACACCAAGCCACAGCCATGGCGCAGTAGCGATCCCCTCGTATATACAACGGACAGCCGCAAGACTTCTGCACCGCTGGCGCATCCCCCACGCTTCCCTCCCACCTCCCTGCCGCGGCGTCGCTCCCCAGCGCCCGAGCCATCGCCTCCCCAACACCCGTCATGCACCCTGGGGTGTCATCCACAAGCGCTCACGCTGCGCATGTCGCCGTGCGCACCTTCGCCGTGATCGCAGCAGACACCGGAGGAGACAAGGCCACCGTCACTTCCCCGATCCCTGTCGAGATTTCGGTGCCAGTGCACGCATCCTGCCAGTTCACCAACAGCATGCCGTGGGATGAGCCACTCTCTCCGCCGCTGGGCACCGTGCCCTGCATGCCCCCCTCCCAGCACCCTTCCGCGCGTCAGCCCTCCTCGCCTCCGAGCCATCACCACCTTCGCCCCCCCCAATCCCCAGCCCCTTCCCCATGACCTGCAGCGCCAAGTGCCCCTGGCACGCACCTTCATGTCCGCACTCGACTCCGTGTCATCCGACAGCTCCAGGCAGGCCACGTAGTCCGGATTCACGCTCACCTCCACCCCGTCGGCCTGCTTCAGCTCCACCAGACTCGAGTCGGAGAACAGCGCATACGTGAAGATGGGACCGTACTGCTCCTCCTTGGTCAGCGTCTGCTGCAGCGTCACTCTCACCTCAAGCTGGCTCGCCGCGTCCAGGCTCACACTCGATGACTCCAGAGCGTCCCATTCCGCGCCGGTGGTCAGCATTGCGCTCATGTGCTCCACCGTCACCTCCGTCTGCGCCACCTCCACTTGCGCTCTGCCCATCGTCTCGAGAGCCTCCGCGCCGCCTGTGATGTACACGTCGGCTTGGCCCACGGACAGCCCTTGTGCACTTGTGCCGCTCACCTCCAGCGCCGTGGAGTTTGTGGATGCAAACTCCACCATGCAGCTGACGTCCAGCCCACTCACATTGCTCAGCCCCGCCCCACCGAATGTCGCCATGGCCCCGATGTTCGTGCTCTGAAACCGTGGCTGTGCGCACGCCTGCACCTGGAATGCCCCGGCGATGGCATTCAGCTCCGCATCGCTCACCCACGCCCTCACCTCCTGTGGGAACCACACCCGCACCGCCACCCGCGAGCTGTGCGACCCGGTCCGCACCGTCACATTCACGGCGCTTGCCCCCGCCGTGTGGCTCTCGTCCAAAGTCACCGTGCACCCGGAGGCCCAAGCCACTTCGCCTTGAGAGTCGATGGAGCATGCCGGGCTCGCCGCCACCCCGTCGGCCACCCCCACCTGATTGTACACCTCTTTCACCGTGACCTCACTCGTCACCGCCGTGCCCGTCAGGAAACCCGTGTTGAACAGCTCGGCCTCGCTCACGTACGCATACATCCCCACCACCTCCGTGGCTTGCACGCTCAGCTGCCCCTCGTACACTGCTCCGCCCTTCTCGTCGTTGATCTGCGCCGGCGCGTTCACCGTGCCGTCCAGCTGCACGCTGTTCGTGCTCACCATCTCCTTCACCGTGCAGTTCAGCGCGTTGCTGTGCGTCCGGGCGCTCGCATCTGACGCCAACCTGAACTGGATGGTTGCCAACTCGATGGCCTCTCCGGTCACATCAGCATTTGTCACCCCGTCAGCCAGCCCGCTCGTCAGCACCACCACCTGCCCCTCCGTGTAGTCGTTCACCGTCGGGGTAAGGTACTTTGAGTCACCCGTTGTCGAGTCGTACTGCAGCACAGCGCTGTTGTACAGCACCGTGAACCCGAAGGTACTCAGAGCATACCCGCTGGTATGGCCGTACACCTGCGACGTGAAAGAGTCTCCAGCGTATCGCGGGCTTGCCGGCATCGTCATGACCATCCCGGCGCTGCTCATCCCCGAGTGCGCCACCTGCCACCAACCGCCCCCCCTCCTCGCCGGCCTGCCTCAGTCGCATGTGGACACTGCGCCGCTTGTGGAACAAAAGTAATCGACGTCGAGCTCAAGCACAACCACAACACTTCCGTCACCCCTCGCACCTGCGCCGCAAGCGTCATCTCCATCGCCGCGCTCTCTGCCAGCACGGCGCCGCTGTACTCCGCCCTCACCACCACACTTGCTGTGCTTGATCCTGATGTGCTGAACCAGCTCAAAACCTCCGTATCACTGGAGGAGCAGTCCGCTGTCCCCGTGGAGGAGTCCGGCGTGCCGCAGGAGCCGCTCAGTGTCGACGACGCATCGCTGTTGCTTATCACCATCTGCATACTCAGCCCTGATAGGTCCACCTGTGCCCCACCCATTTCCCCCCCAACCCTCCTCAGTGCCCCATTCTCGCCCCAGCACCACACCCGCACTCATGGCGCACTCATGGCATCCTTCATCACCGCTGAGCAAAGAAACCACACCTGCGGCCGCCCAGCCTCATCCACCACCGAGTACTGCACGCTGATGCTGGACCTGCTCCGAGCACCCACACCCTCCACAACCCCTCCCATCCTCGGTGGCCACATTCCTGGCTCCACTCTCCCGAGCCCCTCCACCCAGCCCAGCACCGCACACGGCCCTCATCTCATGTGGACATAGCCTCTGTCAGGGCGTACGCGCGCACCTGTCGTGGTAGATTGTGCCGGTCCTCAGCACCGCGCGCACCACTGCAACCTGCTCCTTATCAGTCGCGAACGACCCACTGGAGCGAGTGCTGAAGCTGTCAGGCAGATCCCCTCCAGAGCATGGCGTGCCTCCCAGCTGGAGCTCCGCGTTTCCTGCCGCGCGCCATCCCCGTCCCGCCCAGCTTCACCCGCCATACGCCTGCTGCCCCGAACCTCCTCCGAGGGTCTATAGCATCAGCCTTGCCTGGACAGACCGCCTCGCGCCTGCCAGCATCAAGGCCCGGGGCGCCGCCGCTCACCTGAACTGCCGGGGATGTCATTGTTGAAGGCTGCGAAGGTGCGGTAGAACTGCGCCGACGCGTTGGCGGACGCCACGGAGCTCGTGGGGAACCCCGGCGACGCACTGGTCAGGCGGATGGAGGGAACGGCATAAGCCGCAAAATCCGAGGGTGGTGGCGGGGGACACGGTGGCGGAGGCGGCGGCGGAGGTGGTGATGGCGGCGGCGGGCACGGAGGCGGTGGCGGCGGCGGAGGAGGTGGCGGCGGTGACGGAGGTGGGGGGGGAGGAGGTGGCGGCGACGGGGGGCGGGGTGACGGAGGTGGTGGCGGCGGGGGTGGAGGGGAGGGCTTGGAGGTGGAGGTGGTGGAGGTGGCGGTGAGGGCGTGGAGAGGAGAGGGAGGAGGTGGTGGAGGCGGTGGGGGAGGCGGTGGGCGGTGGCGGTGACGGTGGCGGGCGGGAGGCGGTGTGGTGGTGACGGTGGCGGGGCGGTGGGGGTGGCGGCGGGGGCTTGGTGGAGGTGGAGGAGATGGGGAGGCGGCGGTGGCGGTGGGAGGTGGGGAGCGAGGTGGGGGACGGTGGTGGTGAGGCGGTGGGAGGCGGGGGCGGGAGGAGAGGGGGAGGTGACGGAGGTGGTGGCGGCGGGGGTGGGAGGAGGGAGATGGGAGGTGGAAGTGAGGTGGCGGCGGTGGCGGCGGGCGGATGGTGGCGGCGGGAGGTGGTGGCGGGACGGGAGGTTGCGGGGGCGGTGGCGGTGGTGGCGGGGGCTTGGTGGTGGTGGTGGTGGTGCGACGGCGGGAGGTGGGAGGTGGCGGGAGGTGGGAGATGGAGGTGGCGGGGACGGGGTGGTGGTGGGGGCGGAGGAGGCGGGGGGAGGAGGGGGAGGTGACGGAGGTGGCGCGGTGGTGGTGGCGGGCGGTGGGGAGATGGAGGAGGGGGAGGTGGAGGTGGGGGGAGGTGAGGTGGAGGTGCTGGCGGTGAGGTGCATGTGGAGGCGGTGGGGGCGGAGGAGGAGGTGGGTGAGTGAGGCGGTGGGAGGCGGTGGGGGTGGTGGTGGCGGGGGAGGCGGTGGGCAGCGCCAGGAGCATGATGCGGAGGTGGAGGAGGAGGTGGCGGAGGTGGGGGCGAGGGAGGAGGAGGAGCATAAAAGCAAGTTATAGTTGCGTTCCAACTGGTGACTTTTGTGTAATCCACATACCTCACTTCTGCTGCCAAGAGGTATTCTCCGATTTCATACCCACACAAGGGTGTTGAGTGCATTGCAGAGATATTTGGAAAAGTCCATGACAAGTTTGTTGGGCCTGAGACCGTTTTGATACTAACAGAAGTCACGTTCTCATTCTGCCTACCGTAAACTGAAACACAAGTTGAGTCTGAAGTTCCCTGAAAGTAAACGATTGTGTCGAGCGAACCACCATAGGTCGTTATAGTTGGTGGTGGGGGTGACGGGGTGGCGGCGGAGGGGGTGGGAGGAGGTGGTGGAGGGTGGGGGGTGATGGAGGTGGCGGCGGTGGAGGTGGGAAGGCGGAGGAGGAGGTGGCGGTGGTGGAGGTGGCGGCGGTGAAGGCGGGGGGGGAGGCGGCGGCGGAGGCGGTTCCGGGAAGTCAAACGTCGTGAACGCGGAGTAGGACGACCCCACCAGCGCACTCCCGCAGAACGCAAATACCCGCTCCTCGGACGTGGCGTACAGCGTGTCATACGTGCGCAGGATGAACACCACCCCCACCCCGGTCTCCGCCCAGAACCTCGTTGCATTGTACGCCATGCCGGCGGTGCTCAGCGTGAAAGAGCCGTCCGTGCTGTCTGGCCCTGCCGCCGTTGCCATCCACCCGTCACTCGTTGTGGAGGCGCTGTGGCCTACCAGCACCTGCATGTCGGTGTTCTCGGTCGTGCCCAGCTCGTACTGCACCACCGTCGTGTCGCTCACCACCGGCACGCTGCTCTTGTCGTAGATGGCCACGGACATCGTCATCTCGCCCCCGGATATCTCCGGCTCTGCGTCCGCCTGGGTCTCCAGCTTCACAAAGCGCAGGAAGTTGGCGTACACATACTGCAGGTACTGCGCATCCAGCGGCGACGGGCACGGCGTGCCCACATCCCATCCTGTCGGGCAGTTCGACACGTCGTCCGCGGCGGACAGGTAGTCCAGGGTCGGGTCCAGCTGCTGCCTCTGGAACGCGCTCAGGCTGCCCACCTCGTCCATGCCGTACCCGGGATAGCCGGTGGCCCACTTCTTCAGAGCTTGCGTGTCAAACGTGTCGAACACGCCATCTCCGTTCACGTCGCCAAACATCTCTCCCGATGACCGCAGCCGCCGCGCCTGCGCGTGCTGCTGCCGGCGAGCCCGCTCCGCCGCCACACCCTGCACCTCCTGCCAGGAGCTCAGCAGATGCCTGCGCCGCCGGCCAGCCTGTGCCACCATGCCTTGACCCGCCACGGCGCTGTACGCCTCCGCAATTTCCGTCGATGAAGTTTGAAGCCCCTGCACGGTGGCTGTGAGCGCCGTCACCGAGAAGCCCGCCAGCACCTTGAACTGCACCGTGGCCACCTGCACCAAGCCTTGCACATCCGTTGAGATCTCCACCCCCGTGATCAGCACCTCCTCCACCGGATCGCTCAGCGTGCACGTGAAGCCGTACGATGACCACGCACTCCCCACGCTGCAGCTCGTGGCCTCCAGATGGCTCGGGTCGAATGTCAGCAGAATGTCAAACACGTTCAGCGTCGCGGACCCCGTCTCGATCCACACCGGCACCTCGATGTACGACTCCGCCGTCCCCACGTCGAACTGCAGCCCATACTCGTTGCCCAGATCCACGTCATTCACCTTCGGCGCCATGTTGGCGTTCACCACATCCACGTCAGAAGGAAGTGACGCGCTGCCCGATTCATCGGCAGAGCAGTTGGTGGCCTGCGCCACCAGCCTCACCGCCTCATAGTGATTGTCCAACAGCGTCGCCACCCCATTGGCGTCCACGCTGATGCTTCCGGTTGAGCCACTCGAGAACGTCAGCAGCTGCGCCACGGGTATCCAGCTCGACTGCGTGCCGATCACCGCATCTGTGAACTGTGTGCCGTCGCTCAGCTCCACCCCAACACTCAGGGTCTTCGTCGCATTCTGGTGGTCGTGGAACGTGGTCGCCGAGTCCCAGCTCGATGTGTGCTGCACAGATGTGATGTACACAACGTCGTCGCTCACCGTCACCACCACACTGTTGCTGGCCACTCCCTCAAACGTACCCGTCACCGCATACTGCCCGACACCGCTGGCCACCAGCTCCGTGCCGCTCACACTAAGCCCTCCACTGCCCGAGGACGTGTACGTGCTTGCCGAGGTCACGTCCGTGGTGCTCGAGTCAGTCAGCGTTACCGTCAGCGCCATGGTGGCCCGCTGGTGCACCCCGCTGCACTGCACCACGCTCAGGGCGGTCTCGTTGACCGAGCCGCTTCCACTGTACTCCGGGTAGGGGCTGGTGAACAGCGTCACATACTCCAGCCCGATCACCTCCACCACCACGCTTGCACTCATGTTCTCGGCCCCCTTGTACTCTGGGAACGACGCCCTGATGGTGGCACTCCCGAACTCGCTCGCCGTGCTGTTGGCCTCTGCGGCTGCGCTGCTGGGCTCCACCAGCACCAAGTCCGCCCCTGCCACCACACTGTACACAGTCCTCGAGTCCATGGTGATATCCTTGGTGGTGCCATCTTCATATGTCATCACCACGGTCAGGGCGCTCGACGTCGGGACGCTGATGGGGCTCGCCGCAGCCGGGTCCGTTGATCTCGCAATCGAGGAGTGCTTCGCCGTGATCGCAGCAGACACCGGAGGAGACAAGGCCACCGTCACTTCCCCGATCCCTGTCGAGATTTCGGTGCCAGTGCACGCATCCTGCCAGTTCACCAACAGCATGCCGTGGGATGAGCCACTCTCTCCGCCGCTGGGCACCGTGCCCTTCATGTCCGCACTCGACTCCGTGTCATCCGACAGCTCCAGGCAGGCCACGTAGTCCGGATTCACGCTCACCTCCACCCCGTCGGCCTGCTTCAGCTCCACCAGACTCGAGTCGGAGAACAGCGCATACGTGAAGATGGGACCGTACTGCTCCTCCTTGGTCAGCGTCTGCTGCAGCGTCACTCTCACCTCAAGCTGGCTCGCCGCATCCAGGCTCACACTCGATGACTCCAGAGCGTCCCATTCCGCGCCGGTGGTCAGCATTGCGCTCATGTGCTCCACCGTCACCTCCGTCTGCGCCACCTCCACTTGCGCTCTGCCCATCGTCTCGAGAGCCTCCGCGCCGCCTGTGATGTACACGTCGGCTTGGCCCACGGACAGCCCTTGTGCACTTGTGCCGCTCACCTCCAGCGCCGTGGAGTTTGTGGATGCAAACTCCACCATGCAGCTGACGTCCAGCCCACTCACATTGCTCAGCCCCGCCCCACCGAACGTCGCCGTGGCCCCGATGTTCGTGCTCTGAAACCGTGGCTGTGCGCACGCCTGCACCTGGAATGCCCCGGCGATGGCATTCAGCTCCGCATCGCTCACCCACGCCCTCACCTCCTGTGGGAACCACACCCGCACCGCCACCCGCGAGCTGTGCGACCCGGTCCGCACCGTCACATTCACGGCGCTTGCCCCCGCCGTGTGGCTCTCGTCCAAAGTCACCGTGCACCCGGAGGCCCAAGCCACTTCGCCTTGAGAGTCGATGGAGCATGCCGGGCTCGCCGCCACCCCGTCGGCCACCCCCACCTGATTGTACACCTCTTTCACCGTGACCTCACTCGTCACCGCCGTGCCCGTCAGGAAACCCGTGTTGAACAGCTCGGCCTCGCTCACGTACGCATACATCCCCACCACCTCCGTGGCTTGCACGCTCAGCTGCCCCTCGTACACTGCTCCGCCCTTCTCGTCGTTGATCTGCGCCGGCGCGTTCACCGTGCCGTCCAGCTGCACGCTGTTCGTGCTCACCATCTCCTTCACCGTGCAGTTCAGCGCGTTGCTGTGCGTCCGGGCGCTCGCATCTGACGCCAACCTGAACTGGATGGTTGCCAACTCGATGGCCTCTCCGGTCACATCAGCATTTGTCACCCCGTCAGCCAGCCCGCTCGTCAGCACCACCACCTGCCCCTCCGTGTAGTCGTTCACCGTCGGGGTAAGGTACTTTGAGTCACCCGTCGTCGAGTCGTACTGCAGCACAGCGCTGTTGTACAGCACCGTGAACCCGAAGGTACTCAGAGGATACCCGCTGGTATGGCCGTACACCTGCGACGTGAAAGAGTCTCCAGCGTATCGCGGGCTCGCCGGCATCGTCATGACCATCCCGGCGCTGCTCATCCCCGAGTGCGCCACCTGCGCCGCAAGCGTCATCTCCATCGCCGCGCTCTCTGCCAGCACGGCCCCGCTGTACTCCGCCCTCACCACCACACTTGCTGTGCTTGATCCTGATGTGCTGAACCAGCTGAAAACCTCCGTATCACTGGAGGAGCAGTCCGCTGTCCCCGTGGAGGAGTCCGGCGTGCCGCAGGAGCCGCTCAGTGTCGACGACGCATCGCTGTTGCTTATCACCATCTGCATACTCAGCCCTGATAGGTCCACCTGCGGCCGCCCAGCCTCATCCACCACCGAGTACTGCACGCTGATGCTGGACCTGTCGTGGTAGATTGTGCCGGTCCTCAGCACCGCGCGCACCACTGCAACCTGCTCCTTATCAGTCGCGAACGACCCACTGGAGCGAGTGCTGAAGCTGTCAGGCAGATCCCCTCCAGAGCATGGCGTGCCTCCCAGCTGGAGCTCCGCGTTTCCTGAACTGCCGGGGATGTCATTGTTGAAGGCTGCGAAGGTGCGGTAGAACTGCGCCGACGCGATGGCGGACGCCACGGAGCTCGTGGGGAACCCCGGCGACGCACTGGTCAGGCGGATGGAGGGAACGGCATAAGCCGCAAAATCCGAGGGTGGTGGCGGGGGACACGGTGGCGGAGGCGGCGGCGGAGGTGGTGATGGCGGCGGCGGGCACGGAGGCGGTGGCGGCGGCGGAGGAGGTGGCGGCGGTGACGGAGGTGGGGAAGTAGAAGGTGGAAGTGGTGGTGGCAGCGGTGGTGAGTAGACCTGTGTGGCTGTTGCCACGTGGACACTGGCCACGCTTACATTGCCATAGGTACTCCCGAAGGTGGTGAAGACCGCTTCAGGGTTTGAGGTGAGAGTAGTGGAGAAGGCGGAGGCGGTAGATGTAGCGGTGCTGGGGAAATACACACTAGACGTGATACTGACACTGCCACTCACAATGGAGGTCACCTCGACGTCCGAGGTTCCCACCCCTGCGGCAGCTGCCATCTGCGACGAGAAGGAGGCCTGGAATTCGGCAGAAAATGAGGCGTTGCTAAACGCGGAGATGTCCAGTCCCGAAAATGATGTCGAGGAGTTGACCGAGTCAACGGTGACAGTGCCTGGTGGAGGTGGCGGCCGTAAGGTGGTGGGGGAGTCCGCCGGCGAGGGGGTGGGGGAGTCTGTCGGCAAGCGGGTGGGTAAAGAGGTGGGCAAAGTGGTTGGTGAGGTGGCGGGTGAGAGTGGAGGTGGTGATGGGGGTGGAAGACTCAGCGGCGGAGGAGAAGGTGGAATGTCGGAGTCGGTATCGGAGTCCGAGTCAGAGTCGGAATCGACATAGTTGTCATGCGGCGCCGGTGCCGGCGGAGTTGCACACGCCCCGCACGTCGCGGCACACTGCGCGATGATCTCGCTCTCTGTCTCCGCCGAGATCGCCCCGCCCGTGCTCTCGTGCAGCTCCGTGCAGCTCGACACCCCGTACTGCTCACTCAGCGCCGTCAGCTGCGAGCAGTTGTAGTAGCCGTCGATGACGTACACCGAGTACGTCGAGTTGTCCCCGCACTCCTCCAGCGGCGGCGACAGCGGCGGTGGTGGCGGCGTTGCACACGCCCCGCACGTTGCGGCACACTGCGCGATGATCTCGCTCTCTGTCTCCGCCGAGATCGCCCCGCCCGTGCTCTCGTGCAGCTCCGTGCAGCTCGACACCCCGTACTGCTCACTCAGCGCCGTCAGCTGCGAGCAGTTGTAGTAGCCGTCGATGACGTACACCGAGTACGTCGAGTTGTCCCCGCACTCCTCCGGCGGCGGTGGGGATGGAGGCAGCGGTGAGGGTGGCGGCGGTGAGGGTGGCAGCGGAGAGGGTGGCGACAATGGGGGTGGAGGACTCGGTGTTGGAGGAGAAGGTGGGGGTGGAGGACTCGGCGGCGGAGGAGAAGGTGGAATGTCGGAGTCGGTATCGTAGTCCGAGTCCGAGTCGGAGTCGACATAGTTGTCATGCAGCGTCGGTGTCGGCGGAGTTGCACACGCCCCGCACGTCGCGGCACACTGCGCGATGATCTCGCTCTCTGTCTCCGCCGAGATCGCCCCGCCCGTGCTCTCGTGCAGCTCCGTGCAGCTCGACACCCCGTACTGCTCACTCAGCGCCGTCAGCTGCAAGCAGTTGTAGTAGCCGTCGATGACGTACACCGAGTACGTCGAGTTGTCCCCGCACTCCTCCTGCGGCGGTGGGGATGGAGGCAGCGGTGAGGGTGGCGGCGGTGAGGGTGGCAGCGGAGAGGGTGGCGACAATGGGGGTGAAGGACTCGGCGTTGGAGGAGAAGGTGGGGATGGAAGACTCAGCGGCGGAGGAGAAGGTGGAATGTCGGAGTCGCTATCAGTATCCGAGTCAGAGTCGGAGTCGACATAGTCGTCACGCGGCGGCGGTGCCGGCGGCGTTGCACACGCCCCGCACGTCGCGGCACACTGCGTGATGATCTCGCTCTCTGTCTCCTCCGAGATCGCCCCGCCCGTACTCTCCTGCAGCTCCGTGCAGCTCGACACCCTGTACTGCTCACTCAGCGCCGTCAGCTGCGAGCAGTTGTAGTAGCCGTCGATGACGTACACCGAGTACGTCGAGTTGTCCCCGCACTCCTCCTGCGGCGGTGGGGATGGAGGCAGCGAAGAGGGTGGCGGCGGTGAGGGTGGCAGCGGAGAGGGTGGCGACAATGGGGGTGGAGGACTCGGCGTTGGAGGAGAAGGTGGGCGTGGAAGACTCAGCGGTGGAGGAGAAGGTGGAATGTCGGAGTCGCTATCAGTATCGGAGTCAGAGTCGGAGTCGACATAGTCGTCACGCGGCGGCGGTGCCGGCGGCGTTGCACACGCCCCGCACGTCGCGGCACACTGCGTGATGATCTCGCTCTCTGTCTCCTCCGAGATCGCCCCGCCCGTACTCTCCTGCAGCTCCGTGCAGCTCGACACCCTGTACTGCTCACTCAGCGCCGTCAGCTGCGAGCAGTTGTAGTAGCCGTCGATGACGTACACCGAGTACGTCGAGTTGTCCCCGCACTCCTCCTGCGGCGGTGGGGATGGAGGCAGCGGTGAGGGTGGCGGCGGTGAGGGTGGCAGCGGAGAGGGTGGCGACAATGGGGGTGGAGGACTCGGCGTTGGAGGAGAAGGTTGGGGTGGAAGACTCAGCGGCGGAGGAGAAGGTGGAATGTCGGAGTCGCTATCAGTATCGGAGTCAGAGTCGGAGTCGACATAGTCGTCACGCGGCGGCGGTGCCGGCGGCGTTGCACACGCCCCGCACGTCGCGGCACACTGCGCGATGATCTCGCTCTCTGTCTCCGCCGAGATCACCCCGCCCGTGCTCTCCTGCAGCTCCGTGCAGCTCGACACCCTGTACTGCTCACTCAGCGCCGTCAGCTGCGAGCAGTTGTAGTAGCCGTCGATGACGTACACCGAGTACGTCGAGTTGTCCCCGCACTCCTCCTGCGGCGGTGGGGATGGAGGCAGCGGTGAGGGTGGCGGCGGTGAGGGTGGCAGCGGAGAGGGTGGCGACAATGGGGGTGAAGGACTCGGCGTTGGAGGAGAAGGTGGGGATGGAAGACTCAGCGGCGGAGGAGAAGGTGGAATGACGGAGTCGCTAACAGTATCCGAGTCAGAGTCGGAGTCGACATAGTCGTCACGCGGCGGCGGTGCCGGCGGCGTTGCACACGCCCCGCACGTCGCGGCACACTGCGCGATGATCTCGCTCTCTGTCTCCTCCGAGATCGCCCCGCCCGTGCTCTCCTGCAGCTCCGTGCAGCTCGACACCCTGTACTGCTCACTCAGCGCCGTCAGCTGCGAGCAGTTGTAGTAGCCGTCGATGACGTACACCGAGTACGTCGAGTTGTCCCCGCACTCCTCCTGCGGCGGTGGGGATGGAGGCAGCGGTGAGGGTGGCGGCGGTGAGGGTGGCAGCGGAGAGGGTGGCGACAATGGGGGTGGAGGACTCGGCGTTGGAGGAGAAGGTGGGCGTGGAAGACTCAGCGGCGGAGGAGAAGGTGGAATGTCGGAGTCGCTATCAGTATCGGAGTCAGAGTCGGAGTCGACATAGTCGTCACGCGGCGGCGGTGCCGGCGGCGTTGCACACGCCCCGCACGTCGCGGCACACTGCGCGATGATCTCGCTCTCTGTCTCCTCCGAGATCGCCCCGCCCGTGCTCTCCTGCAGCTCCGTGCAGCTCGACACCCTGTACTGCTCACTCAGCGCCGTCAGCTGCGAGCAGTTGTAGTAGCCGTCGATGACGTACACCGAGTACGTCGAGTTGTCCCCGCACTCCTCCTGCGGCGGTGGGGATGGAGGCAGCGGTGAGGGTGGCGGCGGTGAGGGTGGCAGCGGAGAGGGTGGCGACAATGGGGGTGGAGGACTCGGCGTTGGAGGAGAAGGTTGGGGTGGAAGACTCAGCGGCGGAGGAGAAGGTGGAATGTCGGAGTCGCTATCAGTATCGGAGTCAGAGTCGGAGTCGACATAGTCGTCACGCGGCGGCGGTGCCGGCGGCGTTGCACACGCCCCGCACGTCGCGGCACACTGCGCGATGATCTCGCTCTCTGTCTCCGCCGAGATCACCCCGCCCGTGCTCTCCTGCAGCTCCGTGCAGCTCGACACCCTGTACTGCTCACTCAGCGCCGTCAGCTGCGAGCAGTTGTAGTAGCCGTCGATGACGTACACCGAGTACGTCGAGTTGTCCCCGCACTCCTCCTGCGGCGGTGGGGATGGAGGCAGCGGTGAGGGTGGCGGCGGTGAGGGTGGCAGCGGAGAGGGTGGCGACAATGGGGGTGAAGGACTCGGCGTTGGAGGAGAAGGTGGGGATGGAAGACTCAGCGGCGGAGGAGAAGGTGGAATGTCGGAGTCGCTATCAGTATCCGAGTCAGAGTCGGAGTCGACATAGTCGTCACGCGGCGGCGGTGCCGGCGGCGTTGCACACGCCCCGCACGTCGCGGCACACTGCGCGATGATCTCGCTCTCTGTCTCCGCCGAGATCGCCCCGCCCGTGCTCTCCTGCAGCTCCGTGCAGCTCGACACCCTGTACTGCTCACTCAGCGCCGTCAGCTGCGAGCAGTTGTAGTAGCCGTCGATGACGTACACCGAGTACGTCGAGTTGTCCCCGCACTCCTCCTGCGGCGGTGGGGATGGAGGCAGCGGTGAGGGTGGCGGCGGTGAGGGTGGCAGCGGAGAGGGTGGCGACAATGGGGGTGAAGGACTCGGCGTTGGAGGAGAAGGTGGGGATGGAAGACTCAGCGGCGGAGGAGAAGGTGGAATGACGGAGTCGCTAACAGTATCCGAGTCAGAGTCGGAGTCGACATAGTCGTCACGCGGCGGCGGTGCCGGCGGCGTTGCACACGCCCCGCACGTCGCGGCACACTGCGCGATGATCTCGCTCTCTGTCTCCTCCGAGATCGCCCCGCCCGTGCTCTCCTGCAGCTCCGTGCAGCTCGACACCCTGTACTGCTCACTCAGCGCCGTCAGCTGCGAGCAGTTGTAGTAGCCGTCGATGACGTACACCGAGTACGTCGAGTTGTCCCCGCACTCCTCCTGCGGCGGTGGGGATGGAGGCAGCGGTGAGGGTGGCGGCGGTGAGGGTGGCAGCGGAGAGGGTGGCGACAATGGGGGTGGAGGACTCGGCGTTGGAGGAGAAGGTGGGCGTGGAAGACTCAGCGGCGGAGGAGAAGGTGGAATGTCGGAGTCGCTATCAGTATCGGAGTCAGAGTCGGAGTCGACATAGTCGTCATGCGGCGGCGGTGCCGGCGGCGTTGCACACGCCCCGCACGTCGCGGCACACTGCGCGATGATCTCGCTCTCTGTCTCCGCCGAGATCGCCCCGCCCGTGCTCTCCTGCAGCTCCGTGCAGCTCGACACCCTGTACTGCTCACTCAGCGCCGTCAGCTGCGAGCAGTTGTAGTAGCCGTCGATGACGTACACCGAGTACGTCGAGTTGTCCCCGCACTCCTCCTGCGGCGGTGGGGATGGAGGCAGCGGTGAGGGTGGCGCGGTGAGGTGGCAGCGGAGAGGGTGGCGACAATGGGGGTGGAGGACTCGGCATTGGAGGAGAAGGTGGGCGTGGAAGACTCGGCGGCGAAGTAGAAGGTGGGGGTGGTGGTGGCAGCGGTGGTGAGTAGACCTGTGTGGCTGTTGCCACGTGGACATTGGCCACGCTTACATTGCCATAGGTACTCCCGAAGGTGGTGAAGACCGCTTCAGGGTTTGAGGTGAGAGTAGTGGAGAAGGCGGAGGCGGTAGATGTAGCGGTGCTGGGGAAATACACACTAGACGTGATACTGACACTGCCACTCACAATGGAGGTCACCTCGACGTCCGAGGTTCCCACCCCTGCGGCAGCTGCCATCTGTGACGAGAAGGAGGCCTGGAATTCGGCAGAAAATGAGGCGTTGCTAAACGCGGAGATGTCCAGTCCCGAAAATGATGTCGAGGAGTTGACCGAGTCAACGGTGACAGTGCCTGGTGGAGGTGGCGGCCGTAAGGTGGTGGGGGAGTCCGCCAGCGAGGGGGTGGGGGAGTCTGTCGGCAAGCGGGTGGGTGAAGAGGTGGGCAAAGTGGTTGGTGAGGTGGCGGGTGAGAGTGGAGGTGGTGGTGATGGGGGTGGAAGACTCAGCGGCGGAGGAGAAGGTGGAATGTCGGAGTCGCTATCAGTATCGGAGTCCGAGTCGGCGTCGACATAGTTGTCAGACCACGCTGCAAGAACAGACAGCAAGCACATCGACCGTCAGCAATCCTCAACACACCCGCTGCTCAGCGATCGCTTGATAAACCTCCTCCGCTCTGCTGCACCTTGAGCACAATGATGCACGAATGAATATGGCAGCACCGATGTGCACACGCGCCATCCTCAAGACGCACCGATTCGTCAGCGGACTATAGCAAGCACCACCCGCGCCCGGTGATCGCGCCACTTCGTGATAAACAAAAGGATTGCGCAATAAACTTAGGTTTCGCTGCACACCGGGCAAATTGGGAACGCGGATTCAAGGTAGAATAGACCGGTTGGAGATCTAGTAATAACCACGAATTGGGCCTGCATGAAGTACCTGGGGGTGGAGGAGACAGTGGGGGTGAAAGACTCGGCGGCGGAGGAGAAGGTGGAATGTCGGAGTCGGTATATGTATCGGAGTACGAGTCAACATAGTTGTCAGACCACGCTGCAAGAACAGACAGCAAGCACATCGACCGTCAGCAATCCTCAACAAACCCGCTGCTCAGCGATCGCTTGATAAACCTCCTCCGCTCTGCTGCACCTTGAGCACAATGATGCACGAATGAATGTGGCAGGTCCGATGTGCACACGCGCCATCCTCAAGACGCACCGATTCGTCAGCGGACTATAGCATGCGCCACCCGCGCCCGGTGATCGCGCCACTACGTGATAAACAAAAGGATTGCGCAATAAACTTAGATTTCGCTGCACACCGGGCAAATTGGGAACGCGGATTCAAGGTAAAATAGACCGGTTGGAGATCTAGTAATAATCGCGAATTGGGCTTGCATGAAGTACCTGGGGGTGGAGGACTCGGCGGCGGAGGAGAAGGTGGGGGTGAAAGACTCGGCGGCGGAGGAGAAGGTGGTGGAGGAGATGAGAGTGGTGGGCTTGGGTCTGCAGCCCGGACGCCCTCCACGTGTCGTCAGTGCCAGCGGAGCACACCCTTTCACAACTCGCTCTGCGCTCCCTTAATAATTCACCATACGGCGGCCTCTAAGACCTGTTGCCCGCACTGGCACCGTGACGCCGAAAACGTGCTTGCAGATTTGCGGATTGTAACTTCAGGCTGCGAAGCATGGAGGACACTCGCACGCATCGCGCATCGATGAGCGCGAAGGTGCACCGCCACGCATGCTGCTCCAGAAGCTCAACGCCACGGACCGAGCGTCGAACCTTTGGAGGCTCCAGGATGCGCACTGACGGTGCAAGAGCGCACTGATAGTGCAAGAGCGCACTGACGGTTCAAGACCTCACGCACGCTTCGAGTGTAGGAGAAGCCTGGGACACCCACGTGGCGCCTGGACGGTGGCTGGACAGCCGCTTCGGAAGTCAAGGCACGGGGGGAAGGCCCGGAAGCAGCTGTAACGGCCCTAACTAGCCAAGCCCGAGGGAGGACCATCTTCTTCCAACTGAAAGCACAGCTACCGCCGCGTGGGCATAGACCCCAGCTTCCAGTTCGATGTTGCGAGCGGTCATTCCGTTGCGGACCTCGCCCGATTGGACGGAACGTCTCCCGAATCCTAGCGAAGGCCGTCAAGGTGGACCGTCTTCACTCGCCGGAGGCACGGTCCAAACACTGCACGGCGCAGGAGGTGTGCGGTGGGTGACGCATTAGAGGGCCATGGGCGGTATGGCGCAAGGGCGGCCGTCGTGGGCACCCCGTGCACAAGCTTGGAGCCCCGGGGCCCCCTCGCAGGACCCAGTGCTCGCTGCTGGCTTCCAGCCTCGAGGCCCCCTTGCGTCTGTGCGACGAGGCGGCGTCAGTGTTGAGCAACTCCGTCTG
Organism: Cymbomonas tetramitiformis; assembly: GCA_001247695.2. Classification (NCBI taxonomy): domain Eukaryota; kingdom Viridiplantae; phylum Chlorophyta; class Pyramimonadophyceae; order Pyramimonadales; family Pyramimonadaceae; genus Cymbomonas; species Cymbomonas tetramitiformis. The sequence continues at coordinate 21,068 of LGRX02024601.1, read as the reverse complement.
AGCCGAAGCCAAGCCAATCGACAGTGGAAGCGAGTTCCGGGGTTCGAAGTGGCTCCCAAGGTGGGGCGTTCCACGTGGCCGAGTCGCGCCTGAGGCAAGCGCACCACCGGGAACCGGGGCTAGCCGGCAAGGCTAGCCGGCGAGGCGTCAAGACGGGAGGCAGTGCCTCACAGCTCAGAAGCGCGCAGCCTTCAGCCGCCGCCGTCGTCACCTGGCGCATCTCGCGGTGGCTCCACGACGGCTTCACCCGCGTCAACTATGCGCGGCGCTCCCTCAGAAGAGAGGCTCGGCGCCGAGGCGCAACCGATGGGACGGGCATGGGGCAACGTAAAGGGATGGCTGTGGCTGCCGGCAAAGCGTCGTTGGAACCGTTGGATGATCTGCAGATCTGGATGGAGGTGCCGGGTCCGACGGCCAAGCTCATCGCCGACTCCGGCAACCCTTGCGCGGGGCTGAGGCGTTGACCCCAAGCGCGAGGCGAGGAGTTCTCGGCCAAGGGCCATGCAGCAGCCGCGCCCCGCCCACCTCGAGCTGGGGGCCCGCCCACAAGACGGCCCAAGCCGTCCCGCAGGAGGGTTAAAGGGTCGGGCTGCATACAGTAAGCGGCTATTAGGCAGTGGCGACGCGGGGCTACTTCTCCTCGAAGAATCTGAGCTAAATCCGCAAGTTTGGCGGTCGTGGCTGCTCACCTCGCGCACAGTGGGCATCCAAGCGAGGCGCGCACAGTGGGCATCCAAGCGAGGCGCGCACACAGCAGGAGCCGCGTACGGGCGTACTAGGTCTCCGGGAACAGCGTCAGGGCAACGGGCGGCTGCAGCAGGCAGGGAGGGCTCCTATACCACGCGGCCTGGTGGGGTCTTCTCAAAACGAGGACCCGATTGGCTTCAGAGCGTGCGGCTCTTACAGTCAACGGCGCGATCCATGCTGCCAGGGGCTGGGCTCACTGGCCTACGGGTGGGTCGTGCTGTGCAGGTGGCTGGCCCTGGGCAATATAGGCCTGACACGGCGCGAGCTACAGAAGACGGGGTGCGAGGCCACAGTGGCAGCACCCTAATGGCCAGAACCGTCCGTTTATAGGCGCAGTGCTGGTTCAAAAAGCGGTGGGCTTTTGCCGACGAGGCGAGCGCGGAGCCGCGGCGGCGTGCGCTGAGGGGCGCCCGCAGGCTCACATCATGCTCCACGTGGGCATCGCCGGCAGATGAGGCGGAGCCCCGGTGGGCGCTGCTTCATGTAAATAATTGAGAAATTTGTTTCTAAATTATTCTGGAAGTACGGGGGAGACGATGGCGCGGATTATGTCGACGGGCTATGGAGCGGAAGGAAGTGCGACGGGGCAGCGCCAACAGTGGATTGGTGTTTTCGCTTTTTTTGCAGCGGCCAAGTTACCGAGCGCGGCGGAGATGCTGAACGTCGGTCCGTCGCACGGCGGGTTTACGCCGGCGGAGCGGACACTGCCCCCCCCCTCAAGCAAGTTGCAACGCTGCCGGTAAAGGGCTAAAGGCTCGGACACTGCCCCTGGCGCTCAAGCTCTTTGCAACGCTGCAGGTCAAAGCTTAGACATTGCCCCGCCCCCCGCTCAAGCTCTTTGCAACGCTGAAGGTAAGGGCCCGGACACTGCCCCCCCTCAAGCACGTTGCAACGCTGCAGGTAAAGGGCTAAAGGCTCGGACACTGCCCTGTGGCGCTCAGTTTCCTTGCAACGCTGCAGGTCAAAGCTTAGACAGTGCCCCGCCCCCCGCTCAGCTCTCTCTCTTGCAACGCTGAAGGTAAGGGCCCGGACACCGCCCTCAAGCACGCTGGGTAACGCTGCAGGTAAAAGGCTACAAAGGCCTCGGACACTGCCCCACGCTTAAGCTCTTGCAACGCTGCAGGCAAGGCTCGGATACCATTGCCCTCGCCCCGCCTCAGGCTATTTACAACGCTGCAGGCAAAGGCTCGACACTGCCCCGCCCGCTCAAGCTCTTTGCAACGCTGCAACAGCTCGGACACTGCCCCCCTCCCCTCAAGCTCTTTGCAACGCTGCAGGCAACAGCTCGGACACTGCCCCGCCCCGCTCAAGCTCTTTGCAACGCTGCAGGCAAGCAGCCTGACACTGCCCTCCCTCAAGCACGTTGCAACGCTGCAGGCAAAGGCTCGGACACTGCCCCGCCCCGCCTCACAAGCTCTTGCAACGCCAGCAAAGGCTCGGACACCCCCTCCCTCAAGCACGTTGTAACGCTGCAGGCAAAGCCTCGGACACTGCCCCGCCCTCCGCTCAAGCTCTTTGCAACGCTGCAGGTAAGGGCTCGGACACTGCCCCCACGCTCAAGCTCTTTGCAACGCTGCAGGCAACAGCTCGGACACTGCCCCGCCCCCCGCTCAAGCTCTTTGCAACGCTGCAGGTAAGGGCTCGGACAGTGCCCCTCCCGCTCACTGGAAAGGGCAGTTTGCCGTGACAAACGAGAATTGTGTTACTAGAAAAAGGTCCCACCAGGAGAATCCTTGAATTATCGATTTCCGATCTCCATATTTAAGGGCATTCGGCTGAATGGCTCGCGGCTGACAGACATAACACTGCCCTCCCTCCTCCCATGTGCATTGCCGCTTGTCAAGGCTTATAGCAGGTTTTACCAGATTGTAAAGGGTTTGGCGAAGGGGTCGATGGTGGCGTTGATGGAGACTGCTGTACAGACGAGGAGGCATTGAACGTGATATCAAATGAATCTGCAGCATCATAAGCCAGAGGCAGCCTTCATCAACGAGCGGCTTCCCCACCCCACTTCACTCTGGCAACAGTCACATGGTGCAAGATATTCTGATCTCGCAAAGCCAACACGACTGCTTGAGAACGAGACTAAGTTTGATACTCGATACGCCGCTAAAGTCGGAGCAGAGCTCGACCCGTTAAAGCCAAACACCGTTAAGCTTCGAGCGGAGCGGTTTAAATTTAAGGCCGCTCGGGTTCGCGCTGGAGCGGAGCGGTCTAAGTTTAAAGCCGCTCGGCGACCCACTTCCTTACTCAGGGCCAAGTTCCTAGTGCTCAGTGATAAACACCCCTCACAAGACTACCGAAACTTCTTCATCTTCAAGAACAATTCCATAACAACCTACTTGCCAGCGCAACCCAGTAACAATTTACTTGCCGCCGCAACCTAACACATTTGACAGGAACCCGTGCGGCACACACAGCCAGGCTACGAACTTCGCATATTCGTCACAAGAGAAACACAAGAGCTACACCGCAAAGCTCACCTCTTCCGATATCATGATAAGACTTGCTCGCGTCGGAGCTCAGTGACCAGAGCATGTTTTGAGAACCCTCGAGATTGTCGTCGACGGTAAGGGGCCTTGTCCACTCAACCAGCAAAGCGTTGCCTGTCCTGGAAGCGCTCGCATCAGTGATCTCGAATCCACCTTCTTCGATACCTGAGTGCATTCCCCCATCACCGTGTCTCCCCACGCTCACTTGACGCTTGCAACCACTTCGCGAACTTCCACACGCCCCATGCAAAACTTATCCTGCCGCCAGAATGGGAGCACAACACTATTGGCCGCCACACAAAGGAAGAGCCAGAAACACAGCACCATCGCGCAACCAGCTCCGTCGCGCGCTGAGGGTCCCTACCTGAACTCGACTTCGACGTCAGCAGGTAAGTGTTGACAGAGACGACGCTTTCGCCGTCTATCCATCCGATTACGGCTTCAGAACCGATCATTTCATCCGCGGTCTCAGTCCACCCAAGGGCGACGTAACTGCCGAAAAGACCAGTCCACACAACCACTCGCACGCAATCAAATGCACGACGTGCGCGAAACGAAATCGGCGCATGAACCGATTGCACGGCGAAAGTCGGCTCCCGCAAGCTTCTGATACGATCTATCATATGCGACATGCGTATTCAAAGTCACGCTTTGAAAATCCATGCAGTGCCTATGGGACCTGGATGGGGCATACCCAGCGGAGAACACTTGGATGCCGAGTTTGATCGACTCTGCAGAAGTGAAGGTGTAGTGCAGAGTCATGTTGTGCTCTTCACTTATCATACAAGAAAACTCGTAAGATTCTAAGCTGTACCACCCCCACGTGTTCGCAAGTGAGAGTTACCTCCGAGCGGCTGCGAGGGCAATATATACAGATGGCGTGTCAGCTGTCTTCGACTGATGCCAGGAAGGTGAGCACAGTTCAATTGTGCGACTTTTCAGTAATGAAGATTTGGCGTGTGAACACGCCCTTCCGGAAACTGTCATCGAAGGGATACTCAGTTTCTCTTGAGAACGAGGCCAGCATACCTGGATACAGTACAGGAATCTGACATATCTCCTTGCCCAGATTGAGATAGCCGGCGTGCAAGGTTGGAAGCTCCGGTTGTAGGGAAACCGTGCCAATCGACGCATAACAACAAGAAAATCGCTCGCAAGGGGTTCATGATTCCCGCTACCCACAAGCTGAACTGGTGTTGGGGCGGACTCAAGGAATTGTACAACGGGCATACCTCGTGCCTGACTCTGTGCTGGAGCGGGTAATTATGCTTTTTGAGGGTTTCAGCCCTAGCTTAGCATTTTAGGTCCATAGTCTGTACTCTTTAGGGTAATGATAGTATTTGCGGGCCTCAGTCCTTTGGCACGAGGGGCATGTGCCCGCATGCAGGAGGCTGGGGTCGGCAGTCGGGTCGTGGGACCCTGATTCCTGTCTGACGGGAGTCCTTGGTTTGTGGCACTTATGGATTTTTCGTATTATTATTTTTTGTAATTCCACACGCAGTGCACCGGCCGGGTTTCCATTCACATATGTGTCATATGTGTCATGCGAGCTGGGCTATGTAGCCGCAGCCGATTAGAAAACTGTTTTTTTGAGATGTCAGATGATTTTGATTACACAATATAGCGAACAGGGCAGCTCTTAAATCTCAACTGATTTCGGAGATGCCTCCTTAGCGATATTTGATGAAAAAAAAGTACAGCTGGATGAGTAATGACAGACGTTTCGTCTAGTGCCGTAAGGGAACCTTATAATTATTCCATTAGTCTTTCCATGTCGTCTTTCCAAACACCATGAGGGACGCCTCAAATCGGTGTAAGAAGACTGGTACCAGCAAGAAGCGACAACAACAAAGACATCAAAGACATATACAAAAGGTATGCCCGTTGTGAGGTCACAACTCTCTTAAGAGGGGGGATCTGTCAGGGTCATGACCGATGACATATGTGTCATACATGTCATACGTGTCATACCTGTCAGACATGTCATATCATGTCATGTCATGTCGTGTCATATATTAATATGACAGTCGACAGTACGATCGATCACGACTGTACACGTCGAGTCGCGTCATACATCATTATGACAGTCGTCATTACAGTCGACGATGACGGTACAGGTCGCCAGATGATATGTCACATCATCTGTAATTATTCAAGGAAATACTTGAATGACATTGTCATCAAGAGTTCGTACTCCGCACTCGAAGATGACAAAGCAAAGATACATCTTGTCGATTCTTCAAGAACCATCTTTCGCTTTCTAGCATGTGCGGAACACATATGCGCAGCATGAACGAACTAGTCGTCATTACCATGCTGGTCGTTCAACCTACGTCTCGGGTTCACAACCCAATGGCGGTACCATCTAAGATGATGGGAGACGTAGGTACTTAAGTGAGGAAGCGTTGTGCTTCAGAGCTGATTACTCAGAGACTGCACTCACATCCCGCTATATTGTTCACTTGTGTATGCTGTTCAACTGCACAGTGATTATTGATAATATTGAATATTATAACAGGACTCGCATAGCTCAGTCCTTATCAGTGGTATTCTGTCGTCAAGGCGAGAACGAGAACTCTAGTGTGAGTGCAGCGCGTAGATATCGATAATTTTGTGTTTACAGGTTGCGGAGCGCAAAGCATATTTGGCGACGCAGTCGGATAAATACGAATATTTGATATACTGCACATACCGCTGCAAAAGCGAAGAGAGTGCGCGAGGAGACATCGTCAGAATCACAATTGTTCACATATACACCGTCAGAGATAACAGCGCGCGAAGGTGTGCAAATGGCACATATGCGCGCAGCAATAATGATGAACTTGCAAATGGCACATATGCGCGCAGCAATAATGATGAACTCGCATACATGATTCGCAGGTTTACATATGTTCGCAGAAGCGACGCGAAAGCGCAATCATCGGCGGAATAATTATCCGCTCAGAATGTCATCGGCGCTGTATGCATACATGTGATGCGCGATGGATTAATTCTCATTTGACAGCATGTGCGATGATCGTATATTTTCGCAGAAATGGATCGCAGCTTACAGCATGCATGTCAGCGTCACACTGTTCGCAATCATCAGCGCGTCACACTGTTCGCAACCATCAGCGCGTTGCACTGTTTGCAATCATCAGCGCGTCGCACCGTTCGCAATCATCAGCGTGCCCTAATGTATAAGTTACTTGCAGCGCGATATGAATGATTTCAATTGATGACGATGACAATGTCAAGATGATGCTGTGATCGACACACTGTACAATATACACTCGTGTCAAAATACTCTGCAAAACAACTGTATACTCGCAGGCATATTTTGAATGGATGCATGATGAACATCTGATTATTATACTTCAGCATTTCACACCATATATTGATGACTGCAGAAATATTCAAATTGTCGGCATTTCATGCTCATCTGCAATATAGTGTGCAAGAGATGTTTATCTGAACTCGCAGTACATGTAGCACACACTAACATGCAACACACATTAACATGCAGCATCTGAGTATATGCACGTTCTATACTGAGTGACTGCAATATTGTGAGTAGTGCATGCATCATGTTAGCAGATGTTATGTATAAACCAGTTTAATCACGGTAGCAACTGGAATATATGGCATCATATCACAATGCATCAGACATGCACAAAAACATACCTGCTGTGCATGTTAATTATATTCGAACCCATATGGTGTAAGGTGCCTGTTCAGTAGTCTTAACACAGTAATTAGCTCAATGTGATTCGGTGGAGTCGAGATACTCCTCGGACAACATATTGTTCTACTGTGGATCACTGAAAGGAATATTCACCGGAACCATGTGTGAAATATACCCAAGCAACTCATCACTGCCGATGAGATATGCAGGATTACAGTCACTAACCGAGTTGATATACATCATGTTAGATACATGCTGTTAGTGGTATACAGATCATCTTATGTGATAGATCAACTTGGTATAGTGTAATGAATCAGCAATTACCTATATACAAGTGTGTGTAGTAGCATAAATCCCACACAAGTATAATGACATTGCACTAATTCACAAGTGTAATAATTAAGTCACTGACACTACTATGTAAGTTGATAACACACTGACTTGAAAGTGTAGTGGTCAAATATCATATTAACACATAATACATAGTACCATCCAGCTAACACATGTGCGAGCTGGATGTCAAGTGATGGCGATAGATATGGGACAGGATCAAACAACATGCTGAAGGGCTGGATGGAGAATATCTCCAGACCCGAAGGCAGTATCAGTGCTCAATATGCAGCTGGTAACTGCTGAGCACTGCCCATGCCATATTTACTATCGCTGGAACAACATCAAAATCTACATTGCATTATGACAGTTGATGCAGAACTGATCACTCACATGCATGTACCAACTCAGATCAGCAACCATAAATGAACTGACAAAGGTTTTGGACATACACACACAAACATGGTGTTGTGTAAATACTGCTCAGATTATATCTAGCAGTGTCCAGATGTATTTGAACACAGAGATATCACTTGATATACTCGTTGTGTACATTCAAATATATCTCAGGATCTGACACAACTGTGAATCCATTTGCAGTTGATTTATCTTTATATCACCAGAGAGTGCAATTGCCTCCATGGGTTTCAATCAGAAAAACCCATATTTCATGTTCACCATACATGTTGAATTTTTGATATATTCACTATTGTGCCATGAAAATTATCATGTGCAAACGTGAAGAATGTTGCAGCATTTGTTTAGCTTGCAACTCACACACACACTGAGATATGATATATATATATATACGACTGAAAAAGCTATAAAATAGGTGAAAATGCTCCACGCATGATTTCAAAACGAAAAATGTGTGCCCATTTTATATGAAATTATGATTTTATACCTATTAAGGTATCAGGAAATCATAATGACACATGTCATATCTCGTGTAACACCCTAGATATTAGGTGTTGAATATATAGGGGTGCACCATTCGATGTATCGATAAATCTCTCAAAATGCTGTGCGTGAAACACATTTTGAAAAATTCGGATTGATTTTTTTTGCTGAAATGAATCTTTATATATCAAATAACAATCCCTGATTTATGCAGCATGTGTAACGCCCTGTAACAACCCTAAAATTAAATGTGTGTGACAGGGGGTGTAACGTACCTCCTGAAAACCACCTTACGTTCATGTAAATATTAAATGCAGTTTTGCTTAAAAATCTTTGCAAAAACATTATACTGCTTATTTTTTTACATGTATTAGGGTTACTGATATCATGTAACACCCTACTCACTATATTGGGTAATAGGGCCACTGTAACCATACATGCCCTAAAATGCCACATTTATTTCGAAAAACTTCGTTTTTTGGCATTGTTATATCATGCTGAATCAGCACAGACATGATAATGCTACGGGCAACAACCCAAGAACTGTTGGGCAACAACCCTAAAACTGTAAGCTATAAGCTATAAGCTATATGCTATGGAATATATAAGCAGCTGACTGCCTATGAGTTTACACTTCCTCAAGGGGGGAAGAAGGTGGATAGGATTACACATATATCCATTTTATATTCCGATCTGGTAATTTCTGATGGATTGCTTTTGATAAAATCACTGCATCCACAAATAACGTTGAAATCTGTACAACGTTGAATCCACCATCACTAATAAAGTGTAAACTCGGATGGGAAATTATATCCCAATAACTATAAGTTGACTTTTGCTCAGCATTTACATTCTCGAGTAAGTTTGAAATGCTGAACTATATACATAACATACAACCTGATACCATGCTTAATTGCATTTCCTGGATCAGAAGATGATAGTTATATAATATATATATGTATGTATATGTCCCACCTGATACACTTTGGCACTATAGCCGTACATAAGAGTGGGAAGGACAAGTGCATCGTTGTAAGACTGGATGATATAGTCCCAGTGCAGAAGGCAGAATGATGTGGCACCAGAATAACAGCTGATAACTGTTGGGAGACCACCATTTAAGACCTTCTAAGCGTAACTCCGTTGTCCTCAGATGCAAGTGAATTGTTCATAATATATTGACATCACATAAAAGCATTCTAATAAAAACCCTATATATTCATATGAGTTGTCATTATCACAAATGACATGGGTTTCGAATCATCGAAATGAGTATAACTCCGATGCATTCATTAATACAGAATAGCTGTTGAGATTATTCCTCCGGCTGGATTGCAATCATTCACAATCCCTGTACATTCCGGTGACAAAATATTGCACTGGACTGATCACCACATTGGTATAATCTGTGATATAAAAGTCACCAGAGAAAGCATTGCAATCAGCACAATGCTGTCTATACTCACAATGATGGGTAACATATATTCTCAGATGTAATAAATGGAGGCACAATGTGGCCTACGTTAAAATCGCGTATGCTCGGGCACTGTATTGTGACTTGCGCTAAGATCGTGTATGCATGGACACAACATGACTCATGCCAATGACGTGGACATATTTCATGCCACGACATTACATCTGAAATTAATATATAAATCACTCAGAGAGAAGGTGTTGCCATCAGAACCATTATACATATAGTCATGAGGATTTTAAAGAAGACATAGTCTCTCCGATATTGACAAACATGGTACATATATATATATATCCATGCTCTCTGATCATATATTTGATATCCCACAGCATACGATGATGGTAATAGCAAACCACTTCGCCGCTGAAGGGTAGTGTTATATATATACACCACATGCTTGGGCATTATATGACCCACGCTGATGACGTGGATTCGGGCTGCATCCCAATAACTGCAATGTACCTTTGGTGCAATGGGCTGCAACCCGAGAACTGCTATCCAGCTTCATAGAAAGCTTCCACGTCATCACATAGAGGTCGGACCTCTGTTGTATTTGAACGGCGCTTGACAACCGCCTAGCAATACACTTCCTTGAGGGGGGAAGAAGGTAAGCTAGAAATACAACTAAAAACCAAATAAATAATAAAGACAAATAATAAAACAAGTAAGTTGCATCATTGTTTTGTTTTGGTAAGCCTGACTGTATACAGTCAAACCATACAGAACTCCATTAAGTTGACACATACATCAGCCATGACATACATATGAGCTTGATTTTGAAGACCCAGACATTGTATACATTCAGTCTAGCATGTATCCAGACTAGAATTGTATATTGACACGGTGCAAGCACTATAGCCTCTGCCACCAATGATCATTGAAAAGGGCAACCATTCTGATATTTCATACATATCATCTGATTGTATCATTAAAGGTGTCAAGAGTACTCAATGCAATATGCAGGCCACGGTCTGAGTACAACACCGAGATAGGTCAAATCCACTGAGCTGACCAATGCAGCATAAATGCTAGTTGCCCTGAAGGCTATACAATAAGCCTATTGCCCTTATGTCTTGATATGTATCCGTGTATTGGCATCTCTTTGAGGTAATTATGCCTACTGAATGAGCCATACCAATCATCTTGTCTTCATTGATCATTACATATCTGATCATATCGCCATTGAGCAATGCCTATTCTGTGAGATTATATATCACGAGGCATTTCATTAGTGCACAATAAACAATTGAAGTGCAACAAAGATTATCAGCTCTACATCATACCAAAAGGTTGAGTTGTTGTCAATTGAATTTTTTAGACACCATTTCTCAAAGGTCTATTCATCATGAAAGACAGAGTCTGTGCAATCATGGCTATTCAGCCTCCGACATAGCTGACATAGCTATTTAGCTTATGACCCAACCGTTGTTAAGCAGCCTCCACGCTATATGGCTGAAAAATGGCAAGCAATCTCTTCGGTCATTCTTGGGCATAGAGCGATCAAGCACAGCTAATCTAAGATGTTTATCCCAACATTGTCCAAGAGTTACTCATGTTTTCCATGTGTCAAGAAAACAGCCAAAATACCACCCTATGATGGGAGTCATCTCCGTCAGCGAGGGGAATGGTTATGCTGTAAAATTGACCAGTCTGATCACCATAAGTGACATATTTGAAAAAATCGATTGAAACTTGTAAGATAAGGTATTGCACCTAAAGAATAAAGGTTTCATCCTCTGAAATAGGAAAGGAGTTTTTCATTGACTCTAATTCCTGAATCCAGAATCACATAGAAAATATATTCTATCCTGTACATATACAAGTACATTAGATTCAGATTCTGAGCATACAAGTGGATTTGAATGCACTCAGGTATGTACTGAGTTGCAACTGTCCAAAGTTTTCATTCTGACATCACTATCTTATTTGTGGAATAGCATATAATTGTATAAACCATCCACATATAGATTGACATCATACTTGTGGTTCACATCATTCCAACACATAAGACACGCATGCTTCATTAAATAATCATGACTCTCTGAAAGTTCATTCTGGAATGTTTAGAAACTTGTTCTCGACCATTAGGCCACGAAGTTTTGGGAAAAGCCAGACCACCGCAATCTACAGCTGGTTTCCAAGCGCAGTTCATCCTCATTCTGGAAAGTGACAGAAATTTTATAGTCATCAACAAGTCACAATTCTAACGGATTGAAATGACACATCCATCATTCATACTTCTTTATCATAACAAGTCTCTGAATAATGTTTGCCCAAAAATAAATGGGCACCATTGAGATAAGTGATCATCACATATCACTAGGCAATGCCATGTCATACCTTATGAATAGAACATGGTTGTCCATTTCAGCCATCCATCAACTACGAAAATGCAACTCGTAGTAAGTTGTCATTACGGACACTTCTTTAATGGAGAGTCAACCATTAGCTTAGATACCAAAGTTAACCTCGATACCATCACTGATTTCTTTGTTCATCATGACAATCATTTTCCAGAACCATTGTCTAAGTTGGGTACACTATAGTGATCCTGAACTGACAAATGTATGTGAACTGAAAACCAACAACTGCATTTGACATCATCTGGCATTTGCCACATTTAAAATCGACAGGCATATCGCCAATATGACGTAGAGAGAATCAATGTTCAGATTGACATTGTTACCTCTAAAGCATTCGATGAGTAATCTCAGTCTGATTCTCTATCAAATCATTTTTCACATAACATAATGATTAAATAACATCCTCCATCACCATCTGATTGGTTTGATACACCTCTTTTTGCGAGGGGAGGAAGGTATAGATTCATTCATTTTCATACAGCTGCCACAAATTGATTTACATCATTGTGATTTTGCTTGGAAAATTAAAAATCTTATAAAAAGTTCCAACATCTGTATGTAGCAGCCATAAAGTTGATAACACGGTACATCATGCCGATTGAAACATCAAATGAAGTCTTATTTGACTTATTGACACATAAAGTTCATTATGAAGAAATCATAGATGCATATTTCTCCGGCTCTATCATATTATATGAAGGGCACTGACATAGGAGAACGATGGTTTTTCAAATGCGAATAAGCTATATTGTAAGCTTACGACCATCACTTTGACGTCAACAGCCTGAGATGCTGATTGTCGAAATTCAAGAGTTGAAGGATTCGATGATTCAACCTTGATACATGTGTTTTGATTGATAAATTGTTGATCCATGGTTTCTCCCCAAATCTAGAGAAGCTGGCACACAAGTTGTTGCCAATGTCTTTAGGAAAGCATCTGATCAAAGGATTGCCAGTTGTGCCACCAGGCATCGAATTCCATAAACAGCAAAGCCGAGTGAGTAAATCCGTCACTCTAGCTTTTTGCCCGACATTCCTTCCAGGTTCATGATAAGAAACAATTCATCAAAGTCATATACCAATGCATAAGTCATGCATAGTTACACAGTTTATATCCGAATGCCATTCCATCAAGGTTAAGCATCTTGACAGTAACTCTGGCCAACTAAAAGCCTTCCTGTCTTCGGATATCTTAAGCATTCTCATTTCCAGCTCCATTATGGACTAGGAAGCATCATGACTGTGCCTCACCAGGACACTAATCCTCAAAGCCGCACACATGAGGCGAGCCTTATGAGACAGTGACCTTTTACTTGTGGGGCGTCAACCCCTTATCAAATCCTGAACACTTGTTAACACCTGGATAAATTTATCATGATGCAACTTAAGTGGGATTATAAGTTCCACATAATCATATTGTCTACGTATGCTGAAAGCATAACTGCCGCATATGATCACAATAAATCGAAGCTTCTATAACATTGTGGCTTCTGAGTCAAAAGCTGATAGCCGATGACTTTTGCCAATAATTGCCGACCAAATAATAATCAGGCCGTGGAAACATGTACCCAAGAGGTTTTCATCCAACGGTCACATATATATATATCAGGGCTGCATCCCAAGAACTGCAGGGCTGCATCCCAAGAACTGCAGGGCTGCATCCCAAAGACTGCGATGCACCTTCGGTGCAATGGGCTGCAACCCGAGAACTGCAGGGTTATATCCCTAACATTTTTTACCCTGCATCAAATTGATATGACAGGAGCAGGAATTGATCCTTCCTTGCTAAGGTGTAGTGAGCCTTGTGTAAATCATACCCTTGCACAGATACGCACACATGCGAGATATCATATCTGTGGATAAATAAAAACTGCTAAATGCTACCTTTGCCAAAACCGTGGTTTGTCATCGGATTTTTGGCCAGTCATCCGAGCTACCGGAGATATCGACTGAGGTAGACGGAGTTGTGATCCTAAGTTGTGCTTGACAAACATGACTAAAGAAATTTCACATTAGTACGTGACGAATCCATTCTCACTCATCGCGATAGATGTTCGTCAAAGCGCGCGTACCGGACCAAATATTGAGGAGTTGAGCAGACCGGGTAAAGGATTATAAGTCCAATCCCGTTAAGCAGGGCCACTCCGTTTCCATTAAAACAAGCCCCCGGTGAAATAACTCCGGAAACAAACACGGGCTCCCCGTTGCCGCCTGTGAACCTCCATAGTAGCTTCAGGAGGGGAGGAAGGGTTGGGTGCACTATATATAACTGTGGAAACATGTACCCAAGGGTTTTCGTCGATCAGTTGTATATATAAGGCCGAGAATCGTTCGATTATAAATTGTTAAATCGTGGGATCATCGTTCGCGCAAAGCGACGACGGCAAGCGCAATAAATCCGTAACGTATACTTCGGATGCTTTGAATCGTCACTCTGACGCACGATACGTATGGATCAATCAGTAATCCAGCGTCAATCTGCATCACGAAACGCAATTCATTGAACCTTCAAACGTCACTCTGAAATACGATACGATTTGCAGAAAGGTGGGCTACATCCTAAGAACTGTAAGGTGAGGGACTAAAGTGGACTCAGTTCCCCCCAATAACCTAAAAACACCATGAGGGACGCCTCAAATCGGTGTAAGAAGACTGGTACCAGCAAGAAGCGACAACAACAAAGACATCAAAGACATATACAAAAGGTATGCCCGTTGTGAGGTCACAACTCTCTTAAGAGGGGAGATCTGTCAGGGTCATGACCGATGACATATGTGTCATACATGTCATACGTGTCATACCTGTCAGACATGTCATATCATGTCATGTCATGTCGTGTCATATATTAATATGACAGTCGACAGTACGATCGATCACGACTGTACACGTCGAGTCGCGTCATACATCATTATGACAGTCGTCATTACAGTCGACGATGACTGTACAGGTCGCCAGATGATATGTCACATCATCTGTAATTATTCAAGGAAATACTTGAATGACATTGTCATCAAGAGTTCGTACTCCGAACTCGAAGATGACAAAGCAAAGATACATCTTGTCGATTCTTCAAGAACCATCTTTCGCTTTTAGCATGTGCAGAACACGCATGCGCAACATGAACGAACTAGTCGTTTCCACAATGCTGGTCGTTCAACCTACGTCTCGGGTTCACAACCCAATGGCGGTACCATCTAAGATGATGGGAGACGTAGGTACTTAAGTGAGGAAGCGTTGTGCTTCAGCAGCTGATTACTCAGAGACTGCACTCACATCCCGCTATATTGTTCACTTGTGTATGCTGTTCAACTGCACAGTGATTATTGATAATATTGAATATTATAACAGGACTCGCATAGCTCAGTCCTTATCAACGACAGCAATAACAAAGCCATCACCTAGCAAAGCCTACTGAACAGTGCCTAGATGAGAAGCAGCATGAGGCAGCTTCGCAGCCCCCCATCGAAGGATACATGTAGCTACCTCTCATCACAACGGTCGGCACTGAACAGGCACAGGTCCTAGTCTCCTCTACCTACACTCTAATGAGCCGACTGCCCCTCTGCGGGCCGGATCTGCACAGCCTCCAGCTCAGAGCCCAGCTGCTCCAGGTCCTCCAAGTCCTGCAGCTCCTGCACTGAAAGCGGCCTCTCCACATCCGTACCTGAAGCACAAGGGAGGGCGGGTGGGAAAGTCCACACACTCACAGTAACACGGCAAGAAGCCTTCTCAGTCCCGTTGCTGGCCTCTTAGGCCTCCGACTGATCAGAAAACCTCAGTTTTCAGATCTGCTCCGTATGACAGTCATACTGCCTGTCATACTACACTGATCAGAAAACCATCAGTTTT
The DNA here is from genome assembly GCA_001247695.2 of Cymbomonas tetramitiformis. Classification (NCBI taxonomy): domain Eukaryota; kingdom Viridiplantae; phylum Chlorophyta; class Pyramimonadophyceae; order Pyramimonadales; family Pyramimonadaceae; genus Cymbomonas; species Cymbomonas tetramitiformis. The sequence continues at coordinate 5,249 of LGRX02024601.1, read as the reverse complement.
CTAATCAGTTGCGGCTACATAGCCCAGCTCGCATGACACATATGACACATATGTGAATGGAAACCCGGCCGGTGCAAGCACACAAAGATCACCACAAAGCAGTGCACGTACAATGCATGGCAACAAATCAAGCAATCAGGCAAGAAGGGCCGCCTACTCTGCTGAGCATGGGGCATGCTTCTGGACACCGCCAGCCTGCGGTTGAGGTTGGTAGCCTTGTAGGTGGCCGCAGCCGCCGACGAGCTCCAGCCTCCGTACTGATTGAACTCGAAATCAGTAACCTGGTCAGCCGCAGCCACCGCCGTGGCCCCACCAGACCGCAGGGACTGGGTCCATACAGCTGCCTCAGAGCCTCGGGGTCCAGCCCAGAGGCCTCACCAAGCATCCTGAACAGGTACCTCCTCAGCTGAGGATAATCCAGCCTCTTCCCCGTCAGGCAGTCAGCCGACGGGTCCCGCTGAAACCGCCTGCCATCAATCTGCTGAAACAGTGGCTCATCGGGCTGCACTCCCCGTGCAATCTGGGTGTCAACCCACCTCTGACTGACCTCCACTGGGCACATAGGCTGCCCCTCCGCCGCCCGGGCAACCTCCACCAGCTGACCATACCTGTACTTGTCCGTCTTCCGCTTCTCCAGGAAGGTGGTCATGTGGGTCTCGCAGAACTTCATATCCCGCAGCCTCACCTTCTCCGCACAGTCATACCGCCAAAAGCCTGTCCACATGTCCAAACCCAGTGTAGCAAACATCCGTCGAGTGACCCCTCCCAGCATCAACCAGCAACGGGCACCACTCTGCACGAATGCAAACTCCAGCGGCTCCTTCCTGTTGAGCCGCCTGTCCCCCAGCCTCCTGTGAGCCGCCTCCCATACCGCGGCCACCAGCCGATGAGAAGTGGGATTCCGGTCCGCCGGGACCAGAGCCAAGTCATGAGCAGTGAAGACCATAGCCGAAGCGGTCTTCACCACAGAGAACGTCCTGGCCGCATTGGCTATGTACTGCAAGTACATAGCCACCGTGACCGGGTCGGCAGGAACAGGCACCCTGGGCGGGTCACGGTCCTGACAGAAGGCCTGGTACCGCACGAACACCCGAGAGTAGCCCCGCATGGTGCTAGCCTCACGGGTGCCAGACACCGCCAACAGCATGTCTGCCCGCAGCTGCATCTCCAGCGGGTCCGTCACGGAGAACTGCAGCCCAGCCCACTGCTCCCCAGTGCCTACGATGCCTGCATGAAAGGCAGCCCCCATCTCATACCCCTACCCCAGTCACAAGCCCTGCAACCTCCCAAGGTACAGCGGGGACCGGGGCCCGCAGGCTCCCTCTCATCGAAGGAGACCCGCAAGAGGAGGACCCGAAAATCCGGCAGGCCCACCCCCCCCTCATTGGCCCTCCCGAGGCCAGGGAGGAAGGTGTCCGCAGAAGGTTGGAGCTCCGCCCACTGCACCACACAGTCTGCCAAGTGAACCCCGTCGGGACACAGCAAGACCCACCACGGCTGGAAAGTCCAGACCGGGGCCACAATGGAGGCTGCAGCCCTCTCAGCCTGCAGAAACAGCAGGAGCCTCCCGATCATCCGAAAAGGCGGGTTGCACCAGTTGACGTGCTCCCGCCAATCCGTCTGACTGAAGGTGTCAACCCCAGACGTACCTGGACAGTGCCAAGCACTGTTGAAAGACGGGGCACCTGCACTGTCAAAAAACAAGACAATTCTTATCAGTTGCAAACCTGTCCCGGGTGTGCCTCCACCCCCCGGCAATCCACCGAAAGATTGCCGGGTTGACCATCCAGTCATCATGGTCTCTGATCTTGGAGAGGGCATCAGCCCGGGTCTCAAACTCCCTGGGCATCCAAAGGCAGGACAAAATCACCCCTGTCGCGATTATGAACGAGGGGCGGCAATGTAAGGGCTGGCGGGGCGTTGGGGTATTGCTGGGTGCTGAAATGGCGGTGTATCTCTGCTGTGGTTGAGAGTGGGGTGTTGTGAGGGATTTTGGGTTTGAGATGGGGGTGTGGCATTGGACGGCAAGTTTTTTAAACGAAGAGGTTCGGCACCCTGTTAGGTGATACCGTTCCAGCAGAACAAAACAACACTTTGCAATTGGGCATTCACTCCAGGCCCGAGCTGGCGCGTCGCCAACCATGAATTCCCACAACCTGTCATACAGGCTCGTCGGGGAATTCACCGCTGCCAACGCCCACAAGGGTCGAATTCACAAATACAAACACAATGAAAACTGAAGGAAAAAACATCCGGCTGCAATGCTGTCGAAAGGTTGCAGTCGGGTGTTTGGACTCGAGCTGGCGCGCCGTAAGCCGTGAATTCCCACAACCTGTCACACAGGTCCGTTCGGGGAATTCAACGTTGCCACAGCCTGCGCAGGTCGAATTCACAAAGGTTAACATCATACAAACTGAGGGAAAAACATGGGTGCGGCTACAACCTCGTCAAACAGCGACAGTCAGGTGTCACGGCTCGAGTTGGCGCGGCTACGGTTGTGCATTCCCAAACGCCGGTCATATATGCCGGTTTGAGCATATTCGGCAAGCAAGCCCTGCGAGGTTCGAATTCGCATAGCAAATGGTACAAAATATCGCACAAAAAGGCCGGGCGCATCGTGCACACGCGTGAATACCGCTGAGAGTGCCTGAGACGGTTCGCCGTCGCGGGTGTGAATTTATGACAAACGCAGCTTCGGGCTATCTCGCCGCTAGGCACTCAAAGGGAAAAATGCCCCTCTGTGGGAATTCGCGATCGTGTTGTGAATTCGTGAACGTTTTCGGACAGCAGAGGATCTCCAGCGCTGCGGAACTGCGACATGCGTTTCTACTGCTATGCCACGTAAAACATGCCAGGCGGCAACGCGCTTCAGCCGTGCCGGCTCGTAGATTCGCAAAACGGGCACGGGACTAACTTGTACTCGCAGACTGTAGATTCAGGCTCAGGTAAAAGCATGCAACGCAGAAAGGCAAGCGAGCAACACGGGGGCAATTCACAGATAAAACAAGCACAACGGCGCGACTTCGCACATACATCAGAGTGGCGTGCCGGCACTCTGGGGATCCGAACCAGACTCTTACAAACTGCTAGTGACAAAGCTCTCATGTGGATTCGAAGTATACGTATGCAAATATCACATTTAATACTAGGCCACAAGAGGCAAATATCACTATACCGCAGAATGGTTTTGAAAGGTTCGGATCTAACTTTTCGAAAGCAGAGCTAGCTAAATACTCAAGCGAGCATAGTGAAAGTCCGTGAATGCCATTGTCGTTTCGGATGCCCTGTGACCATTGGTTCCCAGTGACAGCGGCGTTTGGTGTCAACGCGCGCTTGCGTTTGCCCTGTCATGCATTGCCGAGACGTCATGTGTGGTCGTGTCGTGATGTCACTTCGCGTGATGTCGTGCTCGACGCTCTGCGGTTCTCGCGGATCGGCACGGGCTGGTCGCGGCGACGTCGATGTAGCGCTTGGCGAGGCGTCGTGCATGATTTAAACTGGGAGGGCGATCTGAGCAGGAGGGTGAACGTGATATGCTCCGGGCGCTCGAGCGGACAATGAACTGGGGTAGGACCGTGACTGAGGGGGGAATGACAATTACTGAAAAAGGGGGTCATGGCTGGGGCGTTTGCTGTCGGCTGAGACGGGCGCGATGGGGGCAACTGCGGTGGGGTCTGACATGGGCTGCGGTAGCGTGACTGAATATGGGGGGTGTGACAGGCCTTTCAGGGGTGCCCGAGGGACCCCTTCTAAGCGTGTTCATAGTTGTGACAGCTGTCGCGATTATGAACGAGGGGCGGCAATGTAAGGGCCGGCGGGGCGTTGGGGTATTGCTGGGTGCTGAAATGGCGGTGTATCTCTGCTGTGGTTGAGAGTGGGGTGTTGTGAGGGATTTTGGGTTTGAGATGGGGGTGTGGCATTGGACGGCAAGTTTTTTAAATATATTCCCCCCCCCCAGCTGGTGGCGTATGGATAGGCAGACATCAGCTGGCAAGACACGAAGTGGGTGTGGCGTGGTGATATGAACGTGATTGTTGATGCTGACGTGTGATTGCGGCTGCGGGTGCAGGCGCGTTGATCTCGTCGTTGATGTCAGTGGCTGAGCGGCTGCGGCTGCGGGCGCGTTGATCTCGTCGTTGATGTCAGTGGCTGAGCGGCTGCGGCTGCGGGCGCGTTGATCTCGTCGTTGATGTCAGTGGCTGAGCGGCTGCGGCTGCGGGCGCGTTGATCTCGTCGTTGATGTCAGTGGCTGAGCGGCTGCTGCTGCGGGCGCGTTGACCTCGTCGTTGATGTCAGTGGCTGAGCGGCTGCGGCTGCGGGCGCGTTGACCTCGTCGTTGATGTCAGTGGCTGAGCGGCTGCGGCTGCGGGCGCGTCGGTCTCGTAGTTCAGTGGCTGAGCGGCTGCGGGCGCGTCGATCTCGTAGTTCAGTGGCTGAGCGGCTGCGGCGTGCTGATCTCGTAGTTCAGTGGCTGAGCGGCTGCGGCGCAGGGCGCCATGATCCGTCGCCGACGCCAGTGGTCAAAGGCGGCTGCGGGCGCGTTGATCTCGTCGTTGATGTCAGTGGCTGAGCGGCTGCGGCTGCGGGCGCGTTGATCTCGTCGTTGATGTCAGTGGCTGAGCGGCTGCTGCTGCGGGCGCGTTGACCTCGTCGTTGATGTCAGTGGCTGAGCGGCTGCGGCTGCGGGCGCGTTGACCTCGTCGTTGATGTCAGTGGCTGAGCGGCTGCGGCTGCGGGCGCGTCGGTCTCGTAGTTCAGTGGCTGAGCGGCTGCGGGCGCGTCGATCTCGTAGTTCAGTGGCTGAGCGGCTGCGGCGTGCTGATCTCGTAGTTCAGTGGCTGAGCGGCTGCGGCGTGCTGATCTCGTAGTTCAGTGGCTGAGCGGCTGCGGCGTGCTGATCTCGTGAGTTCAGTGGCTGAGCGGCTGCGGCGTGCTGATCTCGTAGTTCAGTGGCTGAGCGGCTGCGGCGTGCTGATCTCGTAGTTCAGTGGCTGAGCGGCTGCGGCGTGCTGATCTCGTAGTTCAGTGGCTGAGCGGCTGCGGCGTGCTGATCTCGTAGTTCAGTGGCTGAGCGGCTGCGGCGTGCTGATCTCGTAGTTCAGTGGCTGAGCGGCTGCGGCGTGCTGATCTCGTAGTTCAGTGGCTGAGCGGCTGCGGCGTGCTGATCTCCAGAGCGTTTGTGGCTGCGGGCGTGTTGTGTTGGGGCTTTTGGGAAATGTCGCGTTGGGGCTGCAGACAAAGTGGCGTTG
>LGRX02024600.1:0-24694 GCA_001247695.2 Cymbomonas tetramitiformis | reverse complement strand
CTGGTCCATAGCGCAGCTCGCAGAGGGCACTCCGAAGGTGCAGCAGCTGGTGGGCAGCCTCGGTGGGGTGGATGCGGTGCTCGCCGCAATGTCCGATCACTCTGGTGCACTCCCACCGCCCTTGGCCCACAGCTGTGCTCAGGCCCCTCAGCCCCCGCCCTTGCATCAAAGTGTAAAGATGGGCATTGCTGTGCTGCCATCCTCGGGATGCCTTCGCGCCGCCCCCTTAGGACCAGGGCAGACCCGCATCGTGTTTGGTACTCCGCCTGGGGTACGTCAGCCCCAGCTCGATGCCGCATTGGTGCCTCGTGATCTCTTCCCTCCGAACTGAAAATGCATGTTGTGCCCGGAGACGGAATGGGAGAAAGGGTGAGGTGGATTACACCATAAGTATAATTGATTGAGAGGTGGTGAGGTGGATTACACCATAAGTATAATTGATTGGGAGTAGTGGTGAGGTGGATTTACACCATAAGTATAATTGACTGTGAGAGGTGGCGAGGTGATTTAAGCAACTTACAAGCATAATTGATTGGGAGAGGTGCAGTGTAAGTGGATTACACCATGCGTTAAATTGATTTCTGGGAGAGGTGGTGAGTGATTACAAATTCATCATAAAGTGCGGTAATCTAGATTGGGAGAGGTGGTGAGGTGCATTACACCATCATATAATTGATTGGGAGAGGTGGTGAGGTGTGGATTACACCATCATGTTAAGGTAATTGATTGGGATGAGGTAAGAGGTGGATTACACCATCATACAACTGATTGGGAGAGGTGGTGAGGTATCACACCATCATAAGTATAACTTGATTACAGAGGTGGTGAGGTGGATTACACCCATCATAAGTATAATTGATTGGAGAGGTGGTGAGGTGGATTACACCATCATAAGTATAATTGATTGGGAGAGGTGGTGAGGTGGATTACACCATCAGAAGTATAATTGATTGGGAGAGGTGGTGAGGTGGATTACACCATCAGAAGTATAATTGATTGGGAGAGGTGGTGAGGTGGATTACACCATAAGTATAATTGATGCCTTCATCATAATTGGCGAATAGGTGTTATCGGCATTGAGCTTCAGAGATCTTTCGTGCCATTGCACCGGGACATGCGAGGGAACCCTGGACCATCTTGTCATCCACGTCTCGAGAGCAGCCGTGCTTTGATTGGCTGCTAAACCGCGAGACAGGACCCTCGTTGATCGTTGCAAGCATGGACCGCTGGCAGCGGATGTGCTGCACAGGGGGGGCGCCTCGACAGGGGGGTGCCCACCCTGCCCCGCGCGCGTGCAGTGCAGTGCGTGAACGGCTTCGCGACTGATGCCACCGTTCAGAGGCCCTCGGGCGCCCGCAGACCTGGAGGGACGGAGGGCAGAGAATCGAGGGCGCTCCGTGATGGCGTGCGTTCGTCTCAACCGCAGGCGAGCCTGCAGTGCAGCAAAACGCGGTGTGGGCGCTGGCGAGCCTAACGGATGATCCCCACAATCAGATGCTGATCACAGGTGCCAGTCGCCCCTCTTGGTCCCGCCGAGGCCCTGATCGCGCCCTGAGCCCTCGCCGCTTGCGCCTGCCACACTCCCGGGCATCAGGGAGCGAGCCATTACCCAATCACACGCCCCGCGGCAGGTCAAGGGAGGTCTCCGGCTCCTCAGCATATTCTGGAGAGTCCTGCTTGAAGCACCGATGCCCGCCACTCCCGAGCCCACCTGAGCCCCCGATGCAGATGTGGCAGGGTTGCGAGGTCATTGCTGGCGTAGGTTTGGTTGCTTGATAAGCCTACCGCTCGGCGGCTCGATTGGCGCCCGCTCTTCTCGTGTGCGCAACCCGCCCTCTTGCAGCTACCTCGTGGGGGTGCCGCACAGAGGCCACTCATGGGATATGCCGCACAGAGTCCCGTATCAGACGCTGCAGGCCTTCCTCCACGTCAACTTATGGCAGTCACCACGGGGTCGACACGTGCTCTGGGTCGATGGCCGCTCCAGGTGGGGCCAACTGCTTGCACTGGGCTGTCACTTCGGAGATGACATGCGAGGTGGCGGGTGGCAGGGAAGGACGGGTTGGAGCTCGTTGTGTGCGCTCTGCAAAAGCACTGGATGGTACCCAGGTGCTTCTTGGCCGCCTTGAATGATCTGCACCGTCCATAGGCCTCCCAGGGTGTATCCTCACTGTGGATACGCTATGTCCCAATTGAGGTCTTGCCTGTAGTGACCTAATATGAGAGGCGCTGCCTGACGGCATGTGCTGAGATCCTCTCCCACCGCCTCGGCAGGGATGCGCTATATCCGTGTGTCTTGAAACTGAAATTGGGCACCTGCTCTTCCTGGAGGGAGTGGTGTGCATGGGGCGCCCCAGGGGGTTGACGTGTAAGCATTTCTTTTGCTGCCTGGGCGCGTTGCGTTGCGCGAGATTCACTTCAGAAAGTAGCTCCTCGCCTGGCGAGCAGGGTGAGCGCCGGTCTGCTGATGGGTGCTCGGGTGAGTTCATGAAGAACTTTACTCCGAGTTCATCGCAGCAGAGCAGCGGCCCTGGGTTAGGTCAGGCGGGAACTGCAAAAGAGCAGCGGCCCTGGGTTAGGTCAGGCGGGAACTGCAAAAGAGCAGCGGCCCTGGGTTAGGTCAGGCGGGAACTGCAAAAGAGCAGCGGGCCTGGGTTAGGTCAGGCGGGATTTGCAAAAGAACAGCGGCCCTGGGTTAGGTCAGGCGGGAACTGCAAAAGACCAGGGCTGAGTCCATGGCTGTTCGGAATGCAACTTTTCCCCCTTTCAGAATGTCTGCAGCACTCGGAAACACCCGTCAGCACTTGCCGTTGCATCTGGCCTCTGGTGCTTAGCTCGATATCTTCAAACAGCTAAGCACGTCTCCTGTGCGCCACGTGGCATTTACCCTTCCAATGGTTTCGGTGATCCACCATCTCGCCACGCTGTGCTGAGTTCCGTGCCCGCGAACTCGGCTCCGGCTGTGCACAGTGTGCAGCACTATGGAAATTATGTACTCGCCAAGCTGGCGCACGAGAGTCCTGGTTGCAGCCTCTCAGCTGCCAGCGAGGTGCCTGTCTCACGCCTGCTGCCAAAAGGCCCTCCCTGTCTTCACCCAGCTCAATTGCATCTGCGTGGGCGATCGCCGATTATTTGGACTGTGCAAATCAGTGCCTGGCGCAGAGCGTGCAGGAGCATGCGCACCGGGCTTTCCCCCCCCCCCGAGGCCCCCCTGAGCTGACAGACGCAAAGGCACTATGCCGCACAGTGGTGTGTTCCTGTCAGAGACGAAGCACCTGTGGCGTGATCTTGGGACCGGGTGCAAGGGTATGATCGCGTCACGCGGCAGAATTGATTGACGCTCTGCCCCCTTGGAGCGGTCAATGAAGGGCCCAGGAGGGGCCAGGTACCCATTCCACATGCGTGATGCGAACTTTGGGCGGACCTGGCGCCGGTGGCGTGGCGCCTCGGCACCTCCAGGGACTTTTGCTGGAGGTGAGAGGTGCTGGCGGGTTGGGGGGGCTCCCCGGGGCAGGGCGGGCTGGCTGCGATTTTGAAGGGGATGAGTGCGCACAGCGGGGTGGCGAGAGTACAAGAGGCGGCGTGCGCGGCGCTGGCAAGCCTGTCCAGCGCAGGCGCAGATATTCAAAAGTTGATTGCCACAAACGCTCGCACCATCCCTGCCATCGTGAATGGTGCGCTCGACCGCCCCTCATCCTTCGCGTGACATGGTCAGCGCGCCCCCTTGCTGCCCCTCGCTGACCACCTGTGCCATGAACGCTCCGGATATTTGGCAGCACAGCATCGACGCTCCCTCATGCCCCCGGGGTCCCTATTATGCCTAACCAGAGAGTTGTTCTACCCTGACATCTCGCCATGAGAGGATTGAGAAGCACGGGCGCGATGTTAAATGTCTGATGGGGGATGGAAGACGGCTGACCTGTGCTGACCGGTGGCCTTACTGCGGGGGCGCAGCTCTGACGAAGCACTCGAAGCAGGAGGGCGTCCAGGCTGCCGGCTGCAACGCCCTCGCTAGCTTGGCTGGTCGCAACCCGCGCTTTCAGCGGTGCGATTGGCCGCCCCGCCTTGCAGCTTGCAACGCCAGTTAGAGTTTGACGTGTGAAACAGCCCACTCCACGTGGCAGTCTGTGCCAGCCGCATTTGCTAACCTGCTATTATGACACTCAGCTTGCTGCACTCTCAAGTGTCCTTCACAATTTACTTGCTGCATGAGATGTGGGCGTATCATGTATATGTATATATATATATATATGCGTGCTATACATAGAATTATATACAAATTACTGTGATGCCGTAACACGGCTGTTGTTACTGCTGCTTCACTGTAAACGTTTTCTGTCTATTCATTTTGCACGCACTGTACTTATTGCGCAATCACCCCAAACCCTGCCCCCCGATCTGACATCTTCGGTTCTTGGGTTTGCTGTGCTCTGACTGAGTACTCTGCAGCATAGCACCTCACTGTCATCATTCCACAGTCCATCAGTCCTTCAGTGCATTGTACTACTGCCAAGAACTCGGCATCACTGTCATCATTCTACAGTTCTGTGCATATCGTGTTTATCATTATTTGCTCGGATGTCGTCCTAGCACACTCCTGGGATTTGTGTTTCATGCGCACACCCGGCCTGACGATGTGCAGGAGCGCTGCGACGAGGGAAGGGCTGCTTCCCGCAAAGAGAATGCAAATGAGCCGCTGACGATGAGAGCTGGAGACAGAAACTCATAGAAGCCCTAGAGTGGTGTGAGGTTGAACAGTGCCAGGAGCGACATCGAAGGAGGTCCCAAGTAAATGCTGTCGGGTGTTTAAGGCCGCATGGCGGTGATAGTTACTCTGTCACGCGAATCTACCTGAGGTGGGCCAAATTTGTGCTCTCAGCCCTAGGCAGCTGGGCAAGAGGATGTGGATTCGTATGTCCACGATGTGCACCCTCTGCCCTTGTGTTACAAGCAGACCACGCTGATGAGGCACCCTAGGGATGGGGGTAGTGTACAGGGATGCGGGTCTCGCGGGGGCGGTGAGCGCTGATGAGGCACCCTAGGGATGGGGATAGTGTACAGGGATGCGGGTCTCGCGGGGGCGGTGAGCACGGTTGAAATGGCCTTGCAGCTGCACCCTGGCTCGAGTGCGGTGCAGGCGGCCGGCTGTGCCGCCTTCGAGGTGCTGGCAGCCAATGATCAGAACCGGCAGCTTGCGATACAGATTGGCACCACCCAGTCGGTGGTGGCAGCGATGCGGAAGCATCCGGAGGAGCGCGTGCAGCAGCGCGGCTGCAACGCTCTCGCCTCCCTTGCGCCAGATGTCTATGAGAGCCGCATCCTTCTCCTCGGTGCGCCTCAGCGGCCCTCGCACCGCGCATGCGGGCGTGCACAACTGCGCATGTGTATCTGTGCGAATGTGCGGGCATTCGAATGTGGGCGAGGCCCGGTGCCGAGTTGTGTCACTTCTCCACACTGCGCTGCTTTGTTACCACTGACCACTGCGCTGCGACGTCACTTGTGCTCAATGAACCACAAGTCGTATGCATCGGAGCTCTTGGCGCGAGCACCTTGTGGTCATTCAGAGTGTCTGAAGACGCGGCTGGTGGCTGGTGGCTGCTGTGTTCATCGACTGCGGTAGCTCTACCATCATTGACTGCCATTGGATATTGAGGATCATCAGTGCGTTTTGCTGCACTCGCATGTTTCCCGGCGTTTTATAAATGGCCAAGATCCAGGGATTGATTCGATATTGATATATTGGCATCACCCTTAGGATATAAAGTTTGCGATACCCAAACGGCACATATTTGCTAGTGAGACGGGTGAGGATATTGTGAGATGTTGTACTTTCCCCCAGGTGTGAACGGGTACGATGACACGGGTAAGATAACCGAAGGTTTTCAAGCTAAGGTGCCAATCGATGTTACAGAAGATTGCGGCTCGGTTTCAGACTTCACTCTGACAAAAAGTCCAAAGGCACTGCATCCGCGTTCACCAGAGGCACGTGCCAAGCGCATGATGTTGTATGATAGGATAGGTGCGCAGTCCTAGAAGGTTTCCTTTTCGGAAGTGATCTGGTGGACAGAAAGCATACAGTTAGGTCGGCGCACCAATTATTAGTAATATAGTACTGCTTTTAGGGTAAGCTTTTTCACAAGCCAAATCCTAGACAAACTCTATGCCATATGGCAAACCTTTTGTCAAACCCTGTGTCGTAGTACTATTAAAACTACCATCAATGAACAATAAATATACCATAATGACTGCGTAATAAATCACGTGATCAATTGTGTAAATGTGTACAAGAGAATGGTCAATACATGCAAAGTGAAATAAATCAAGTGGCATAGTGACGTACCACTATATAGTGGGTTTTACCATTATATAGTGTACCAATACAGTGTATACAAGCCGGCGGTCATTTTTTCAGACGATTTACAATTAAATCCGTTTTTTTTGGTGAATGAAAACCTTGCGCAGACTTTCTCTCAGGACAGACCGAAGCGGACAGCAACGCAGCAGGCCTTCGAAGGGTGCTGCAGAGATATATTACAATATATTTGACATATGTTGCAATATATCGTTAACTACATATTCATCATATTGCACATGCATGCTTCCTGCCAAGTGCGGGCGCACATCTCATTGCTTTCTGGGATTTTCGAGTGACGTTTCGAGTTTTTGCTCAAAACCTCCCTCAAATATTCTGATTATAAGTATGGCGCATTCCGCTGCATTCCGTTTGAGTAACTCGCCTTTGGTTTGTATGCACGTTTTCCTTCGCGCATACAAATTTTCAGCGTGATGTGAGGTGGTGTGCGTGTGGTTGGCATCCCGCCATCTCACCGCAACACCCTCTCCGGAGGAGCGGCGGCGGCCATTCCGATGCTTCAAGAAAGGCCGTCTAAGGTACCATATGATAATAAAGTAGTATCATATAGTATTGGCGAATATTTATTGACATACGCACGTCCAACCGCTAGATATGTTTATTGTGTTCAGATATAGATATCTACCGTTTAAATTTGCGAAATCCTAATTCTTTAGCAACAAAAACATCGATAACGAGTAGTTTTTCGTAGTTGGTCATCGCATACAAAAATATTATTTCGCAACTCCAATCGCTAGATATTTACTGTGGTCAGATGTGGATATCTATCGGTTGAAATTGTAGAATGATGTTCAAATGCAATATTGTAGGGTTAAGTCGTCGTGTACTGTTATTTCAAGCAATTCACAGCAGGGTGAGACAAACATGTCAAGCAAGTTGGCAGGCCACAGCAATGTTTCTCATTAAATTGATATTAGATTAATTGTTGTTTCTTTCCTTTCTCTGCCTTTTCTCTTTTCCTTTCTCTGCCTTTTCTCGTTTCCTCTTTTGCCTTCCAGGCTCAATTGCTTTTTGACATTTGGCTGAGTGAGCGTGTCTCCCAGAGACTGTCAGGTGACAATGCTACACGAGCTGCTAAGCTACTGTTGCTCTCTCCTAGCTAACAGTGCTTCTCTGCTTCCTTCCTTGATTCCGTGGCTAGCAGAGTGCCCCTTGGCAAGCAGTCCTCTCGTGCAGCCTTTACCATGCCTCCTGCCATGTGCAGCGGCTCACCAGACAGGTTCAGTGATGTGATGTGCGTGCCGGCAGCTCCTCTTGCTCTCCTGGCGGCCTAGCCTCTGAACTCCTCGCTACCATGAGCGGCCTAGTCATCTTGACTCTTCGCTCCCTTGAGCGGCCTTGCCCCCTCTGGGCTCCTCGCTCCCTTGAGCGGCCTTGCCCCCTCTGGGCTCCTCGCTCCCTTGAGCGGCCTGACTGCCGGCGGCACAATGCAACACTGAACACACGCACCCAAGGGGGCCAGGCAGGGGCCGAAAGATGCCAGCACCTTCATGCGCTCACATCACGTGAGTGCTGCCGCGGTCGCTGCCATGGCTCCCGGAAGGATGAGCCTCTGCTCGGGCTGCATCTCGCAGTACCTCTCGTAGCAGTCGTTGCGCCAGTCCCCTTGGTGCTTGATGTACATCGTGTGCACCTCCAGCTGCTTCGCCGTTGTGGCCCCGCCCCGCCTGAGCGAGTCGGCCCGGCGTAGGCCTCTGGGCGGAGGCCCGCTGCTCTCGCCAGGCGCTTGATGCCCCCCACCAGACCCGCGTGGGTCAGGGGCACCACCTGCACCTTCCTCCCCACCACCTTCTCCACCACGAAGAGGGGGGAGTCACCGGCCCCGTGTCCGCCGTAGCGCCCATGAGCGCCCGTAGCGCCCACACTGGGCACAGTGCCGACCCCGGTAGAACGCAAATACCAACGGAAGTCGTGAACCACGACCACGCTGATACCAGTTTAACAGGGTGTGAGGACTGAACCAGTCTCACAGGTATGTAAGCAAACACTCACAGGTAATATGATGCTATGATCATAGGGGTAATGTCGGAATATCGGAATTTCGGTTAAACTTTACTGTTTGGAGTGACAAGACACCAGAGGTTGGTGCCAATATGTGTAACTAATTCAAAAACTGACATGAGAGCTTGCTCAGCTCTTTAAGTAGTAACATGTCGACTCGAATTCCCTCAGCTCACCTCGGATTCGATAGTCACATTGCTCAGTCACTTCATGTTCAGCAGTCCGATGTCCTGTCTTGTCATACAGCCCTTGGACTGCAGCTACCAATCATACAATAATCATGCTCTGATTTCCTAGATAATCATAGATCTGATGATGTGGCAAGAACTGAGGCTCTCCTGGTTTCCCTCCAGTTCTGTTTGGCTGTTTGAATAGTAAATGGTTCCCACCATTTCTAGATTGGTTTCCCACCAATTCTCTCAATCCTGATCTGCTGTGGGTCAGTGCTGCTGCCAAGGCGCTGGGGGCCGGCCCCGGACCTACGGACGTCCCGAAAATTGACATCGGGCCTATCGCGGACCTATACGAGCAATTCCCCTCCGGACCTATGGACCTAACCATTCTAGTATGGCCACATCACCGCTGGAAAGCCCCGGACCTACGGTGGGCCTATGGATTTATGAGGGTTTTGTTGTCCAGATGGATTTATCGGGGACAGGTCAAGCTTACAATGGTGTGATGTGATCCGGGCCTACGGCGGACTTATTGAAACTTTTATTGAATAGGAAATTTGAAAGGCTGGCATGCATTTTACTATTCCCGCGATATGCTGATTTATAAGCACTCTTTAGATTTGGCGAATTCCGGTGTGGATAAGGCCTGGGTCCCTCGTGACAAATAATGCCTAAAACCGTCAGCAGTGCTGGAGGTAAAAACTCGGCGCACGGCGAGTAATCGTGGGCCGTAGACCCGACGACGTTGTATAGGGGAAATGCTCCACCGACCCGGATATGGTTGAAAATATGCAAAAATCTGGCGAAATTTGGTTAAGATCGCGAGTGAAAATTCACCTGCGGCCCACAAAAAATGGGAGGAAGTTAACATTGGTCCGAGTAATTGCAGGTGTGCTGACACCAAAACAAAACATTATTTGCTACTAGGCCTGGGTGTTTATTGTCCGGAAAGAGAAGCCTTAGACCTTTAAATAAGTCGGGCATATGTGCGTCGTGCGTTTTGAATAGGCTGGATTTGGTTTTATAAAGATTTTGAAACATTTTGGTATTATTTTATTTTCAACTTTTAGATTGATAAAAATTTGTCTTGATATAGTTGATATATGTCTAGTACTGCAACGCTACATAATCGACTTAGGGGAGTCAAATATCAAGTAATGCATAATATAAGTGCATTGATATGCCTTCGATGATAAGAGTGATTCGAACTCGAAGGGATGTACTAGATGGAGCACTTGATTAGGCGAAAGCTTGTGTGTATTTTTCAACCTAGATAACCCACATATAATTATGTCAAGAAATCGTGCAAATTACACGGACCGCGCGGACCTATGGCGGACCTATGAGAATTTGGGTGCGGACCACCCGGACCCATACAGGACCTATATATGAAATCCAGAAAAGGGGGCCTACGGCGATTTCTTGAAGACAGCAGCACTGCTGTGGGTGCAGATGTTCAAAACGTCACATTCTGTCAGTCACCCTCGTCATACCTCTCGGTCATACTGGTGACTGTCATCAGTGCTGTCACTCGTCACTCTGACACGTCTGTCTCTCGTCTGACTCACGATACACCCTAGTACACATATGACCAGCATCATCTCGCCTGGACCCCATTGCCTGTGCTTAACCGCAGTAACCAGTTAGGCCAGTTAACTAGTTAGACCCAGTTACTACCAGTTATTGTTACTAACTAGTAAATCAATTTTATTTTTATTAACTAACTGACCCTAGCTAGTAAATCAATTCGCACTAACCGTTTGTAGCTAGTAAATCAATTTTATTATCGAATTAACTACTTAGTGGCAGTAACGAGCTGACCCCCCCCAAAATTTATTAATTGCCAGTTAATCACCCCCCCTGGGTCCACGTGGGCGAAAAATCTGAAAATGACGAATTTGCAATTTCGAATTTGGAATTTTCGATTTTCCGACGGACTCGAGACGCAGCGCAGACTTGAGACTGCCGAAACGATACTGTACTGTCGGAGCGCGAGACGACATCCGACATCCTGATGCTCACGCGTGTGACACTCCGATGTTGAATTGTCTTCACACGAGCCAAGATATCTGATATGAATGGTTTCTGGCCAGTCGAGTGACCGTTCCGTTGTAAACAGCAGTCCGCTGTACAGAAAGGTATACGCTGTGCTGGAACCGAAGGTTAAGGATGGGACGTATGAAGAAAAAGTTGACGTCTGAAACTTCCAAGGGCGGTCCTAGAGGTGGGAGCGCGGAGGTTTCAGCTGTCGTGGACGGTAAGAAGGGCGGGATTCAGCGAACCCGCAAGCATTTGGCGGACAGCGCTAGCGGCTTGGAGGAGTACTTTATTGAGGATATCATCGCCATGCGGTGGACCAAAGGCCGCCGTGAGTGGTTGGTGCGTTGGAAAGGGTATGGCGCAAAGGATGACACTTGGGAGCCGATCGAGCACCTTGCAGGTGCGCGCAGCAAGGAACTCAACAATTTAGGGTTTCCAAATATGCCTGTGCTCGCGCGTTGCGTTCTTCTATTGCGTATCGATGATAGTGGGAAAATGAATTTGGGAGAGGGATGCTGCAACAAAGTCGTTCGTTATTTTGTGTCATCTTACTGAACGCCTTTGCGTGTTTGGAACATGGTTGTAGGTGCGGAGGAGTACATCACAGATTTGACCAAGAGCAACTCGACAAGAATGAAGAGGCAGCGGCTGCGGTGGCCAAGAAACAGCAAGCTGCGCGGGATGCGCAGTCAACGGCAGCGCTTGCGAGGGAAGCTGAGATTGAGGCTGAACGCCAACGACAAGAGGCGCAGTTGAAAAACAAGAAGTCCAAGCGCACCTCCCCCTGGTGGGCTTATTTCAGGGAGGGTGTGGCCAACACCACCCATGTGTATTGTACGCTGCCCTCAAAGGATGATCCCACGAAGGAATGTGGGGGAGCTATCGCTAGGAGCGCCTGCCCTAGTGGATTACAGAGCCATTGTTTGTACATGCACAACCAGGTCTGGAAGGAGGTCGACGCTAGAATTCGACAGGAGAAGGAGGAGAAGGTCGTGTCACTTTCGGAGGTTTCACGTGGGCCCAACCAATCTAACACGCTGACAGGAAAGGAGGGAAGTGTTTGGTCTGAAACTCGCAAGGCGGACATCGACGAGAAGTTGAGTTTTTGGGTCGCGAAGAAAAAACGGCCTGTGGCCTTGTTGGAGGACGAGGAGTATCGATGGACGTGGCGGGATGCGACTCGTGGGGCCTACCAGCCCCTGGCCACACGAAGGCGAAGAAGGAGATCACTCGCATGTCACACAAAGGTGAGCTCACTTTCAGTGATAGTTCACAACAATGTGGATCGGAAACCTGTTAAGTGTTTGCGTGTTCCCTTGATATTCGTTTTGTGATCTTGCTCGCGTTTCTCATACGTAGTGTTTTACAAGCATACTATGTTTTGTTGCTTTTCGGGACTATCGGGTTTGCACAGATCACAACTGCACCAGTTACCCACGTTGCAGGGCACCGCGTTGCATGCACACATGAATTGGGCATCTTGTAGATTGCACACCGCCGACCGCACACTGCACCTCCAACACTGTGGAGCATAGCATCTGAACAGGTTCGTAGATTATGTGAACTCATAGTAGTGTTTGATTGTGTTACAATGTTGTCACGAAAGCATGTAAACAATATTGTGATATTACATATTTACATTCATATTGCCCTTACATTTGTGCGGTGTGCAATAGAATAAGTGTCTCGAGCAATATCTCGAGCAGGGTCTCGAGCAATATCTCGAGCTGTGTCTCGAGCAATGTCTCGAGCAATGTCTCGAGCAGTGTCTCGACCTGCATCTCTTATCTCGAGCAATATCTCGAGCTGTGTCTCGAACAGTGTCTCCAGCTATATCTCGAGCTGTGTCTCGAGCAATATCTCGGGCTGTGTCTCGAGCTATACTGTATCTCCAGCAGGGTCTCGAGTTGTATCTCGAGTTGTGTCTCGAGCAATATCTCGAGCTGTGTCTCGAGCAATATCACGAGGTGTGTCTCGAGCGATATCTCGAGCTGTGTCTCCAGCAATATCTCGAGGTGTGTCTCGAGTTGTGTCTCGAGCGATATCTCGAGCAGTGTCTCGAGCTGCATCTCCTATCTCGAGCAGTGTCTCGACCTGCATCTCTTATCTCGAGCTGTGTCTCGAACAGTGTCTCGAGCTATATCTCGAGCTGTGTCTCGAGCTGCACCTCCTATCTCGAGCAATATCTCGAGGTGTGTCTCGAACAGAGTCTCGAGTTGCATCTCCTATCTCGAGCAATATCTCGAGCTGTGTCTCGAACAGTGTCTCCGCCAGCTATATCTCGAGTTGTGTCTCGAGCAATATCTCGGGCTGTGTCTCGAGCTATACTGTATCTCGAGCAGGGTCTCGAGTTGTATCTCGAGCTGTGTCTCGAGCAATATCTCGAGCCGTGTCTCGAGCAATATCACGAGGTGTGTCTCGAGCTATATCTCGAGCTGTGTCTCGAGCGATATCTCGAGCTGTGTCTCCAGCAATATCTCGAGGTGTGTCTCGAGTTGTGTCTCGAGCGATATCTCGAGCAGTGTCTCGAGCTGCATCTCCTATCTCGAGCAATATCTCGAGCTGTGTCTCGAACCGTGTCTCGAGTTGTGTCTCGAGCAATATCTCGAGTTGTGTCTCGAGCTATATCTCAAGCATGGTCTCGAGCTATAACCCCTGCTCTTTTTCCTTTTCCTCTCTCCTTCCCTCCTCTCTCCCCACTCCCTCTTGCTCTTTATGACCTTACTCATTAACTCCACGTGCACTTGGGTGGGTGGGCGGCTGGGCGCAGGAATGGAACGTGTTATGACGAAGAGCTCTATTCGGCGCCAAGAAGGCTTCAAGCCTTGCCTGGGTGGTGACATTTGGACTGATGGGGAGGTGTCCATCATGGCCATCCTACAGTACGCCATCGACCGCTCCTTTGCCCCGGACGATAAGTACCACCGTCATCCCATTGGTTTTCATGTCGCCGAAGAGTTGGTCACCGCCGTTCCTTTTGACAAGGACGCCCACACCGGTGACAACATCGAGATTAAGTTGACCGCCGAGCTCGCCGCAGCCAACTTCCCTGTCACCGACTCAGGCATGGGCGTCTTCGACTGCGTGTCCGACAATGGGGCGAACATGGTCAATGGCATGGAGAAGTTGGGGGATGGCGCCGGTGACTGTGGCCCACACACGATCGAGCTCTCGGCGAACTTATTCTATGAGACCGAGGGGTGTGACGCCGTCGCCAGGAAGATCAAGGGCATGACCGCGCATTTCCACCAGATCGGAGGTGCTAACATGCACGACTTTCATGCATGTCAACGTGAATATGCCCTCCCGTCTAAGAAGCCCCAGAGCACCGGCAACAGTTGCAGATGGCACTTTGGTCACGACCAGTGGTGTTTCTATGCGAACAACCAACCCGCTGTCCAGTTATATGACACCCAGTATGCTGCACGGGCTGGAGATGCCTATCGGCAATACAAGATGTTGTATGACGATTGGTTGGTCTGCCACCAAGGAGCAGCCGTTATGTTGCCTATGACCATGCTCACCAAGGAGCTCGAGGTCACCAAGGAGCCTCAAGCAGGTGCAAATTACTCTTTCTCCCCACTTTCAAACTTCCCGGTGCAACTGCACAAAGTGTCTTTCGTCTCTCACATAGCAGTAGTTCCGGCAGTTGGTGGGAGACTTACGATGAAAAGTTCAGGGGGCACAGGCAGTGTGCAGAAATTGGGAGGAATGCCCGTCACGTGCCTGAGCACACTTAATAATGGATAACATGAGTATAGGGGGGGGGGAGCATGCACAACTTGCAATGAATCCCTGAGGGCCTAAAAGGCATTTTCAGGGGCTGGAAAGTCATTTTCAGGCCCTGAAAATGGTTTTCAGGGCTTGAAAATGGTTTTCAGGCCCTGAAAATGGTTTTAAGGCCCTGAATGTGATTTTCAGGCCCTGAAAATCATTTTCAGGGCCTGAAAAAAAAGTTCAGGGGGCAATTTTTCAGGGGGCACAAAAAAAGTTCAGGGGGCAATCGTAAGTAGCCCCCCATCTGCCGGATTTACTCCGCATAGTGTCATGAATCATGGATATCCTTTCGATCTAAACAACACATGATTGTGCTCATGCACAGGCATGGTTCTACCTCTTGTGAACAAGGTGATCATCAAGCTCGAAGATACGAAGGCGGTCAAAGTGGGCGACACGGTGGTGCCCGCGCACAAGTTGGCGATGGCGGTGCGTGCTGGGAGGAAGAAGGTGCACGCGGATCTTTTTCAACGATGGGTCACCGACTTGCAAGCGGAGCCTGTGGAGGGAGCTACTGTTCCCGCGGCGACACGGATTGCACGCAAGAATGAGAGGCTGCGGAAGCTAGCTATCTCCACGGTGTTGGACCCCCGCTTCAACAAGTTCAAGTTCAAGGGCTCCGAGAACTATGACAAGGAGAAGGTGATGCAGTGGGTGCGCGAGGAGTACATGGCGCACTACGTCGTCCCCGTCACCAAGACAAAAGCCGCCGAGCTTCCCAAGACCCCCATGGGCGAGAAGCGGAAGCATTCCTTGCTTTTCGACAGCGACGACGACGATGATTTTGATGAAGCGAGTGATGTCGACGAGGCCACTGAGCCGCTTGCAGAGTCCGATGACGAGGATGAGGATCCTCACAAGACGAGTGTGAAGCAGCTCCAGAAGTACCTGGATCTTAAGCAAGCGCCGTCGGACACCGCCATCCTTGACTGGTGGTTCCAAAACGAAGCCAAGTACCCTCGCGTCTGTAAGATGTGGCGCCAGTTCCATGGGCGCCCTGCATCTTCAGCCGGCGTGGAGCGGCTTTTCTCTGGTGCAGGGAAGATGCATGGCAAGGATTCCCAGACCATGAAGTCCGAGACCATTCAGCAAACCTTGGGATGCGCGGTCAACTACAATCCATGGTTTTCATCCGTTCCAGAGGTAGAGCCTAAGGAGGCGGAGGCGGAGGCAGAGGCCCTGTAAGTGCTTGACTGCTTGTGGCCACAATGGCGGACCTAGTGTTGTTCCCATGTACCCATGAGAGCATTCCGCATAAGCCAGATTAAGTGAGATGTGGTGAACGCAACAACCTCCCAAGACAGGAAGAATAGTTGCTAGTAACGTTCCTCGTAAAGTTGATGGCCTGGCCGGTGGAGAAAATTAGTGTAAAATGTGCGGTAATTGGTAATAGTACACCGGGATTTTCATTATTAACGTTTCGTATATGCTCGCCATGAGTGAGGACATCATAATCAGGAGTAACTTTCATATGTGGTGCATCATGTATATGCATACATATATGTATGGGTCGAGTCTGACCTCGAATAAATTGCATTTAATGCAATTGTATGGCCCATACTCAAAATCGGCAGTAACCAGTTATACCACCAGTTAACCAATGCAAAAATCGGAATTAATTCTTACTAACCAGCAAATCAATTTCATTTTTATTAACTAACTAACCCCAACCAGTAAATCAATTCGCACTAATCACTTCCAACCAGTTGGACCTCAGGTCAACCGGTTACGCCCCTTAGGTTGAGCATTAAAGCAAATTGTGGCAATATTAAAAGCATATTGTGGTCATATTAAAGCTAAATCAAAGCAAGAATAAGGCAATTTGAGATCGCGTATTGTAGCAAGATTAAAGCAAATTGAAGTCAATTTGAGGACCCCATACTATACAAGAAAGTTGAATATTACGTTAATGACACAGCAGTGATGTGTTCATATCATTCAAAGATACTGTCACGAGTTCTAACATACGTTTGCACACTATTGTGGCAATATGTCAAAGTCCAATATATGCTATGAAGCAACGTCTACTATGCCTTGTTTGCATCCGCGTTACCGTCCCCATCTTCACTCTCATCGTCACTTGAGTCCCAATTAAACAGGTGTTCGTATTTTCCTCGCGCGGCTTCCTTGGCAGATCTTGCAGGTTGTGACTTGGGCAATCCTAGCATCACTCGACAGGCTGATTCCTTCACCGCACAGTCCTCTCCATCTTGAAATACGATGGTGTACACCTTGCCTTCAGCAGCAACCTTTGAGTTCCGGTATCCAATCACAAGTCCAAGAAACCAACGGCGTGACCTATTGAAACCTTCTTGGCACACCTTTCCTACCAAATCACAATCCACTTGCAGCTGACTACCGCAAATCACCGCGTTACTCAACTTGTCGATCGCAGACTTCATATCCTCTTGCTCAAACAAGTGACGGTATTTTGGCAAGCTACTCACAGAAAACTTACTTGCCTTCGGCTCAGGGAATTTTGTGAAATCCTCAGCTTCGCCTGGTGTTCCCACCTGCTTCCTTGGCACTCTGGCTTTCTCCTTTGCTTTTTCGGAAGATGCTCGTTGTACTACAGGTATGGGTTGAGGTCCCTCAATGTTCACTGCTGCCCCTGTCAAACCTTTACTCGTGCAAACCGGAGTGCTTGTTGATGCACCAACTAATTCACTAGGAACTCCCAAGCTGCGCATGACCGCCAACCGTTGTGCCAATTCTTCCCGTACCTTTTGCCTCTGAGCAACACACTCCGCCAGATACGTCTCCCCAGGGTTCACGGGTGGCACATTTTCCTTATCTTGCTCCGACTCTACAGACTCGTCTACAGACTGCATCTCCGCAGGGCCATGGTCCTTTTGTGTTTCACCAGTAGGAGGTGACATATCGTCGCCAGAAACCCGACCAGGCTCCACTTTCGAAACCTTGCAGCCAAACTTCTTCTTCACGAGCGTTGAGCCTCCGCAACTCGTTTCCTCCACGTATTCTCGTTCTTCGAGCTTGCCCAGCTTGCGCACTCCGTAATCATATGTGCCCGTCCTTAGGAATTCCGAAAATCTGCACGTCACACTCATGTGAGTGGGGAAGTGTGCACGTGATCTTCGTGCATTATTCATGGGAAGCATGTAGCAAAACTACCTCAGCTCACCGATTGAAATAGTTGGAAGGGGCACCTTGAAAACTAAGCCGGTTCGCATCAGAAGAGGTGAAGTTCTTTTTGAAAAACTTGAAGCAACCATTGATAGTACTTTGCTCATAGGCCTGCAATGGCATGAAGACCTCGTACTCGGTATCCGGATCTTGCTTGTTGAAAGCACGCGTCTTCGTCAACTTCTCGTGAGCGGTGAACATGATGTCGTCGTAGCAGAGATGTTTCTTCCACGTTACCCGTTTGCGTTTCCCTCCTGCTCAAGTTAACTGTGAGAAACGTTTTCTCACCTCGTGGCTGTGCAACGGTTGAGCACTGCCAGTGATTTAAACTCGAAGTCTCGAACCTCGTTTTATTGTGATCAAAACTACAAGATACAAGAAGCCACAAGTGTGTTACACCACACATTGATTTCTGCCATGTGTAACGTTCTGTGTAGGCACACGGCATGTTTAAGGTTGCGCAAGTGGAAAGGGATTGAAGACTTCGCTCAAGCCCTCGCCTTCGCCCTTTCGTTGGCCATCTTCTTCAGTCCCCTCCTCAACTGTATGATTACTTGTTCGACGCCTTTTACTGGAACCTTCATTTCCTTCATCCTCGTGAGAATCGCACACAACGCGGATTCGCGTCTCTGAAACGCACAGTTCGACATCGAGTATCAACACGCACTAGACGTTATGATCACGGGCAAAATAGGCATATATCACACTCATGATAAAAAAGAAGCGAAGCAAGCCGAGATTAAAAGAAGTAAATTTCACATAATATGAGGTGTGTGCCTCTGACCCGCTGATGCATCAGAGCCCAAATATGCGGATTTCCCAACTAATAAGTCGGCGGTTGTTGTTCTCCACGTTTCGTTAGACACTACCCCGCCGCCAGCTCCGCAGACCACAGACCCGCCGGTACCGGCCGTCCCGCCAGGCACTACCCCGCCGCCAGCCCCACAGACTGCTCAGGCCTCCCCGGAACCGCCTAAGGCTGGCACTGGTTTTACCACTGGTAATACCTTTACCGGTATTACCCGGTAATTTTACCGGTAATACCAAGGCCCATAATCCTTTACCATGCTCTAGTGTGGTAAAGTGCCATATACCCCTAGGACCCGGGATATATTCACTCAGTGATAGGTTTTCTCAGAATGTAATAAAGTTGACAAGTTAACCCGATATAACGGGCATAAACAGTTAGGGTTCAGGTTCGGGTGACAGTCATACACACTCCTATAGGAAGAGTCACAAAGTAAGCGGTGTGACCATTCCAGCACACCACCTAGTGTGGTGACTGGCCAGCCGAAGTGGAAACCTGTGAACAAACACCATCTACAGCGGTGGAAACTGAGTTCTAAGGGAAGGCCTGCTGTCCTTTCTGGCAGGGCTGTTCCCAGTCAAGAGTTGCAAATCTGAAATCGGTCCGTGATCGGACCCCTCTGCACATACAGCTACGGTCAATCTCACTGTGCAGGAGCGGCATTATTAACTTTCTAGCCACTAGTTGGCGGTGGCACTGCTGTGCCAGCCCGCAGCACAGTCATGGTGCCGTGAAGTGAAGTTGCCGATGCCGTGATTGAATCATTCGTAGAGCCACAGAAGAAATCTGAAAGGTCCCGATCGTCGTGCGAGGGATCTTCTCCCTCCTCCTCATCTGTAGTCGGACCCGGTGAATAGTCCGGTGACAGTGGGGCATCCCAACAAAGCGGTGGAGGGGGCGGGTGTACCGGGATGTAAAGCCCGATCGGCGCATTGTGAAGTCCTTGCCGAGCACGGTGCCGGCCGTGCCGGCGCGGTGGAATAGCAGCCGGCGCCGCAGAAGTGAATGCAGGCTCGCTGGTGGTTGCCTCAGCAGCACCACCGACCTCCAGGCCGTTGTGGTCCGGTGCACATGCCTCGCCAAGAGTGGCAGCTGAGAGTGGCGCCGCGGTGGCGCAAACACAGAAGAATGCAAACACCATTACCGCAATTGCCGAAGAGCGGCCAAACCCCCAAGGCGGTGCACCGCATCCCCGACGAGATGCTGGAGGCTGCAGGACCGCATCCTCACCGTCAATAGGGTCATACCCAGTTGCAGACCCGTCCGCGTCGCCGTCGCAAGAGTCGGTCTCCGACTCGGCGTGCATGTACCGCATCGCCAAGTCCTTGCCCTCAGCCGTGATCGAGAGTCCCCCCCTCCCTAGGAAAACAGAGCGGTTCCATACGTATGGACTAACGTATGGATACCATGTGGATGCCATGTGGACAGCCGTATGGACCACAAGGCCGAAAAACTCGTAAAGTGTTAAAAAGCGTACGGACTACGTCGTTCGTGTAAATATGTCCCATGGATTACATGTGGACAACGTCTGGAATCCATATGGACTCCATGTGGACATTGTATATCGTCCACATGGAGTCTATCCGCATGGACGGTTAGCGGAAAGACCGTATGGATACCATGCGGAAGTCTCATGTATTTCATATGGATGTCGCATGGATTACGTACGGAAACCATGTGGACTAAACACGGAAAGGACAGTAAGACGAATATTGCATACACACGGATTGTATTTTACGATGACCCTGAGCCTTTTCAAATCGAGAATGGGTCCAAATAAGAGAACGGGAGCTGGCTAGATGAGGAAATATGGTTGGGAAACCATGTTAAACCATGTATTAAATATGGTATGGTCGCAAATAAGGAACAAACCTGGCTATCGCTGACCTTATTGGATCGCGCTTCGTTAAGCGCCGCTGGCGTGTTGGGGGGGGGTTCACTTTTTTCCGATGAGGCTGGCTGACCGCATATCCCTGTTCTCTTAAATATGCAGTATTACTGTAAGTCGTTCTCGATGTCACCGAGGGAGAAGCTGTGGAAGCTCCCCCCAGCGCCGTGCTTGCCGCCGTTCGGGCAGTCGCGGTGCCAGTGGCGGGCCTCGTCTGTCTTGCACGTCGAATTTTGGCAAAATGGAATGAAGTCGCCGCTGCCTTTGTGAAAGGCAATGCGCTTCCTCCCCTGCGACTGCGACCAGTTCCCCCCCGTCGGGAGGTCACCTGCCGCCTAACGAACACCGGAGCCGCCTCCCCCGTTGCCGATCTTGTGCTTGTCCGCTCGCGGGGTAAAACCCCGCCCGTTGACCTTGTCCGTGAGGACCTTCAGCTGCCGCTTCACGTCGAGGATGATGGCCGTGAGGTCGGACAGCTGCGAGGTGTCACCGTCAGCGGTCACGGCCGCCGCAGACAGGGTGTACGCGGCAGTGTGCGTACCGGCTGTGACGTGTCGGGCGTAGCACTCGAGAACCCATTGCTGCATGGTGAGGAGGTCCACGGCCGCCCGCTGCTGGTGCGTGAAGAGCCTCGACACCACCGGCGCGTAGAACCCAGGATCCAGCGCCGCGAGGAACAGCTCCTTCATCTCGTCATCGTCGAAAGTGTTGCGCCTCTTGGCGGACCGCAAGGCCGCGTTGAAATCCGCGATGGACTCGGACGGGTCGGTGTAGGCCTTGAAGCGGACGCCAAGGAGGTCCGATGTCCCCTGAAAGGGTGCACCGGAGTCCAGCAGCCGCCGTGCGAGCTCCAGAAGGGCTCGCTTGCCGTCCAGCGGGTGCAACGTCGCGGACGCCTCGAGCCAGTCACCCGCCGGAGAGGCGGGACACACGATGAGCTCGAGCGTTGAAAAAGGAAGCTTGTTGGCCTCGGGACGGACGGCCAACGTGGAGTCCTCCAAGTCAAAAAGATGTGCAAATAAGACGTCCTCCGCCTCGAATGCCTCCTGGAGAGCAGGCACCAATAACTTGGAGAGAAGCACCTGCGCATTGGACTCCGTTCCCGTGAATCGGTCATGCTTCTCACGGAAACATTTCCGGATCACGTGCTTCGCCACGCTCTCGTCGAAGCGCTCACGGGTGAGCGAGCGAACACCCGCCAAGAAAACAGCTTGGGCGGAGTTCGCAGCCGGAACACCAGTATTGGGGGTACTTCTTGAGTTACGAATTCGGCCGTTCGATTCACGAACGAGGGGTGCAGATTCTCCAAAAAATTAAAATTCCAAAATTGTTTCCCCGAAAATCGTTCAATCTGTTCAATACTACTGCAATACGTGAGGGCTCACTGCAATACGTTACCGCTTGCAGGCGTATTGAAATGGCGTATTGGAGATGGGTCGAAAAAGTGCCAAGTCAGTTTTGCGAAGATCCGTCTGACGTGGCACTGGCAAAGCTGACATCAGCAGTTTTCAATACATCTCCAATACGCCATTTCAATACGCCTGCAAGCGGTAACGTATTGCAGTGAGCCCTCCCGTATTGAAGTAGTATTGAACAGATTCTCCTCTAAAAAGTTTTTTAAATTTTTGTAAAGGTCAATATGCGTGCAACCGCGTGCAACCGCCTGCAGAGCTCAAGGCAGGGATCACTTCAATACGTGAGGGCTCACTTCAATACGTGAGGGCTCACTTCAATACGTGAGGGCTCAAGACCTTGAGCCCTGCCTTTAGCCCCCCCTTTCAGTATGCTGCGGAAGTGTTGAAGTGAGCCCTAAAAAAGTTGAAAAAACATGTTCTTCAATTCTGGTGAGACTTGTTATATGGACTCAGGAGCTATATTTTGCGACATAGCTTGTGTGCGTTTTTTGTGGGGGGGGTCCGAAAACCTACTTTTGGGTTATTGCTTTACTTGAAAGTTCCTTCAGCATATCGTCAATATGTCCGCAGTATATGTCCAATATATTACAGCATAGTTGCAGTACATTTTCGAAGGGTGATGGGCGTGGTAAAGGGGACTTCAATGCAGTATGGTCCGAGGAGATCAAATTGTTCATGGTGAAAAGCGACCTCGCCATGAACGATCCCCTCAATCATCATCACCAAGTGATGCGGAGCGACATCGAACCGGCTTGCCTTCGGCTAGAGCCGCCGCCCTCGTCCAAGGGAAGGCGGCCCCCCCCGTACAACAATCTTCGTTAGCCAAGCGCGCGATGAGAAATCCCGCGCAAGGCGGGTGCTTAGCCGATCGAGAGCCGATCAAACCTTCCAATGCTCAGGAGGGTACATCCCGCCTCAAACCCCCTCCCAATATCAAGCTCACATTCCCGGAAGGTTGGAGTACCGCGGAAGGCTTCCGCGACCCGGAGTATGAAACGATTACGAAGAAGGAACGCCTTTTGGCGTGGATTGCGCCTCCACATCTTCCAATATCTACGAGGGAACTGGAGTTGTCCGCGAGGTAGCACCCTTTCTCTTTCTTCTCGACGTTGAGGTTGTGTCTTTCTTGCTTCACAGGACTCTTTGCTACATGTATGCAACATGGTTACCATATGTTGCATACATATTGAGATTATATTGTAGGGATCCTGGAACACATTGCAGGAAAGTCGATGCGCACTATGTGGAAGTGGACACGGTATGGCATCATAAGTGGCTGCCAACGCGACTGCTCCCGCACGATTTCTCCAGATTGGCGCACGATTTATCTCCAGACAATACCGCGTGGCCGACTTGGTTACCACCTTCCGACATCTTGGAGCTAGAACCGGCAACGGTAACCTTTAAGGGGAAATCGTTTCGACTTGTTCCACCGGTGCCTAATTGCTTGCAACGGATTGTCGAAAGGATTCGTGGCATGCAAGAGGCAAGGTAAGGGACTCTCGCGGGGCATGATTTCCCTCCCACCATTCATCACGTGGCTCGCTGCAATAGTGCTGCAGCACGCTATCGTGATGGTTGCAGCATGTTGATGGGATGCTGAAAACATGTTGGGACGATATTGTGCAGAGATGCGGGCGAGGCGCCCCCCGAGGCGTACGAGGCCCAAAGCAAGGAGTCTCCCCCGCCGCCCAATGCTGAGGCACCCACGAGCCCTCCACTAGCCGGCGGGAGTGCAAGGTAAGGGACTCTCGTGGGGCATGGTTTCCCTCCCACCATTCCTCACGTGGCTCGCTGCAATAGTGCTGCAGCACGCTATCGTGATGGTTGCAGCATGTTGATGGGATGCTGAACACATGTTGGGACGATATTGTGCAGAGATGCGGGCGAGGCGCCCCCCGAGGCGTACGAGGCGCACGAGGGGCATGCTTTAGATGGGACCATCGGAAGTAGCATGCCTGACTTGCGGGCATCCTCAATGTCGACTAGTTCATCGTCCATATCGAAGAGCTTTTCCAGGTGATACATCTCATCATGTTTCATTGCCTACTTGCTTTAGCCGTAACTATGCTGCAGCACGCTATCGTGATGGTTGCAGCATGTTGATGGGATGTTGGAAACATGTTGGGACGATATTGTGCAGAGATGCGGGCGAGGCGCCCCCCGAGGCGCACGAGGCGGCAAATTCAGCTGGTTTAGACGACGGCAGGTACTATTTCGGGATTCCTGGATTCATTGATGTAGTCACTGTTGACGCGGAACGTAGTCCTCACCAATTTCCACTTGACGTTACCCCCGAGGGAGACAACCTACCATCGAATGCGGAAGAAGCCTACGACTTCTTCGAAGCTCATCAAGCAATTTTGACACCGATCCGTATGGAAACTGTTGTCTACCTAGTACACGATGGCAACTTCGAGGCGACTACATACGGCTCGCTGCTGCCCGACGACTCTCAACTCGATAATCCTACACGAGACAATGTGCGGGAGGTTCGGTGCCTTGGACGACATTGGAGGAGCGTTTCGACAATAAATGATTGGCCAGATTTGATCCGTGCGGTTGGAGTTTGGTCTTTAATTGCAGTTACCACGGATGCCATGGCTGCTGAGATGGAAGAGCCCATGAGGTATGTACGAATATTTAGGCACCTCAACTTGCATACTGATTTTTCATGATATAATATGTTGCAATATATCAGAAACCGTTGCCGGTATATTGAATATGTATGGGAGATATACTGCGGGGGGCGAAGCAGATCTCCGGTGGAAGAGCCAGCTGAGGCGAAGGACACCGAGATGGGTGAGGTGAAGGACACGGCGGGCGAAGCCGATCCTTGGCTCTCGCTCCATGCAATGCATCGTCGAAATGTGGGCACCGTAACATTGGAGCGAGGGCGGTTTCTATGTGGTTGTGCCATGTGCTACGGAGTTGACCTACGTGGAAACGTGGTGAGCAAGGCCACCCGCACACGACATCGGAAACTCCACGGGCAGATCCAGCCACCCGCACCGGACCCTGAAGAAATCGATGCTGTAGTTTGTGGCAACCGCGGCGAAACCTTAAGGTACTCTA
>LGRX02024599.1:0-47647 GCA_001247695.2 Cymbomonas tetramitiformis | reverse complement strand
TACCACGGATGCCATGGCTGCCGAGATGGAAGAGCCCATGAGGTATGTACGAATATTTAGGCACCTCAACTTGCATACCGATTTTTCATGATATAATATGTTGCAATATATCAGAAACCGTTGCCGGTATATTGAATATGTATGGGAGATATACTGCGGTGGGCGAAGCAGATCTCCGGTGGAAGAGCCAGCTGAGGCGAAGGACACCGAGATGGGTGAGGTGAAGGACACGGCGGGCGAAGCCGATCCTTGGCTCTCGCTCCATGCAATGCATCGTCGAAATGTGGGCACCGTAACATTGGAGCGAGGGCGGTTTCTATGTGGTTGTGCCATGTGCTACGGAGTTGACCTACGTGGAAACGTGGTGAGCAAGGCCACCCGCACACGACATCGGAAACTCCACGGGCAGATCCAGCCACCCGCACCGGACCCTGAAGAAATCGATGCTGTAGTTTGTGGCAACCGCGGCGAAACCTTAAGGTACTCTCCGCCCTTTCTCTCCCATGAATGATTGGGCAAGCTTGCGTGACAACACATTCGCAATATGTTGACAACGTATTGAAGGTGCATTGCAACTCTCCTACAGACATACGAATGTGGACGTCACGATGGATGACAAGGAGGGCGAACATGCTGAGGAAGCCGGGAGGACAAGCGCAGAAGACGAGGTGGTACACGCACAACAGGACGTGGAAGCCAAGGATGTGTCGAGTCAAGGCGGCGAGGCCGGAGTTCCCGACGACGAGGATGGCGATGCGCCTCACATCACCGCGGGCGCGCTACGCGCTCCGGACGATAAATCGTTTACCGAGACAGTTAGTTTGTCGTTCCGAGAAGTGATTGTTACGCTGTTTTCAGTGATCCCACCACAGACGGCCAAATCGCTTATTTCTCGCGATAGAAAATAAAACAGAGCATTTCCAACTGAAATTTTATTTTTAAACATGCCTGTTAGTACTCCCCGTGCTGCGCAAGGTAAGAGGTTTCTTATCTGCAACGATATATCCGTTTCCGTCGTTCCGACTTTCAGTTTTCGTGTCGGATACGCACTTTGCACCCTAAACCGTCCTTGCGGGAAAACACAACATTTTTGATTTAGGGCCTTAGAACGGTTCGACTTTCTTTTAAACGATTTTTTTTAGTGTTATCTAGAAACGATTGAAGGGGATTTTTCAACGGTACTCTTGCGAAAAAGGAATTCACGTTATTTCACGAGGGGGCGTCAGTTCCTATTTACCGAGTAAAACCTCTGTGAATCTTGGTTTGAGTTTCACCCCGCATCCGAGCGTTTGCGACCCATCGGACCTCTGACTGCTCACAACACTTTGTTATTATACATATTTCATGAAAAACTTACTTTGAAGGCGCTTTGGAAACGTTATGCAGGTCCCGTTTTTGAGTTTTCGCCGAGCTGGCGAGAACGTCGAGGGGGGCAGCGGTTTTGCCCTTCCTGTGGTATACGCCTACCCTCTCGAAGCCAACTGCTTGAAAATCACGGCATTTGCCCTGGGAACGTACTGTGTCGAAATATTTTGACGGTTTGCCCAACGGATATGATGCTTTTTATCAATGACCTTCGCAGCAATATGTTTAAAAGAATACGCAGTGCCAGAGGTGTCGCGGTGTGGGGTCTAAAATACGTCAACAAGACGTGGCCGCGCTCCGTTTTCAACTACATGTTTAGTGAGTGGCTCGAGTCGAGAAGGATAAATAGCACCACTAAAGGTGGAAAAAATCCTCGCGTTCAAACCGTTCGCACGGTCTGGGAGCTACGGACCAATGAAGTTTTACTGGATCTGGCGGTTTTAGATAATGGCCTCGCAGTTTCTAACGCCATCACAAACAAAAATGGCTCTATTTCGCTCATAGTTCGACCTTTAATAATTTCTCACACAAGCACAGGTGCCAGCGTGACAGTGAAAGAAACCTTGACGGTTGAGTACGGCACTGCGGTTCTCACTCTAGGCGGCAATGTCCAATTTTGTGAGACTCGAGGGAAGTTCCTAGGAACCAAGATCTCCGGCCTTCCCTTTGGTAGCATGAACTACGGTCTGGCTGAACCTGAGTCTCTGAACGCGGTCACAGCCCGGAAAATTCTGTCGGCGAGGTGTATGGCGATCCCAAGATATATGTGGGCTCTGGGATATAATGTGAAAGAGCGGGTGCGTGCTGCCTTGGGCATCACAGTAGGGCACGATGTCGAAGACTATAAGACAGCTTGGGCTCAAACCCAATCACGCCTAGCTTTCTCGAGTCCCTCGCCATGTGTGGTGAGGGGATCGAGAAAGCTACCCGACAGAACTGCACTGACCGTACGGTTGAGGTGTGATCAACACATTTGGTGTGGTAGTCTGGAGGTTTGGCAAATGCCACCCCAGCTTGGGCTTGACCCCAATCACGCCCGGCTTGCTCGAGTCCTTTGACTCAAAGGATTCGAGCAAGCTGCCCGAAGGAGCTGTGGTGTCGTGCAGCTCCTTCGGTTTCCGACCCTCCGCATTTTCGTAACCCTAAAACCCTGAGCACTACACAAGCACTCTTGTAAAGGCATCTGCATCCCTTCAACTTTAAGGCAGTGTCGCGCCTGTATTTCCTATGCTACACATAGCACTTTGTCCCACAGTTATGTGTTTAGAATACACGGGTATGTTTTGAGATTGTAAAGGACACACACGGCATGCCCTCTCATAACACAGCACAGCTTGATCGAAGCGCGCGACGAAGCATTGTAGCACGGCCGCAATCGAACGAATAGAATAGTGAGTAGGTATGTATGATAGTATTAAAAATGAATAGAACCTCTTCTATATGACTAAACGTGCTTTTTGTAAAAACAAGTGAGATAGCTATTTCGTCCAATACAGCGCGCTCTGAGCCATGATAACATGGCAAGTTTATGACCCATCCCAATATCACAGATGGTTTCGTTAGCAATACAAAGCACCATAGTTCCTCAAAGAACGTTTAAACGAGTTTAACTATCACATATGGGCAGCTCTGAATATATATACAACATGTATGTATGTACCACACACAGGCATACACATATACGTAGACCCTATATACGATTGGGCTTCATGGGCGAAGTGTGTTGTGATGCGACGCCCTAAATATCGAGAATCACGCAAACCTGACATTACCATTGTATTTCTCAGCATCGAATTAGGTTGGGAACATCGAAGAACATGCATGTAAATGTAATGATTGCATCGGAATTCGAAACTCCGAAATCCCTATTATGGGCCATTTATTCGCAAACCCTAACTGCATAGTTGAAATATGTCATGCTGACACCATATAGCATGCTTGCTAGTGAGATAAGGCATCAAGTTTGGTCAGACGATATCCAAACTGAAGTTATATTGTACCAACATCACCCTTGAACGTTATTTGCGTCATAAATACCATGTGCGCACAAACCCTATGAATTCGGGCTTTATAGGGGGATTTCAGGCATATGTAACACCCTAAATACTGCGAACCACTAAATTTCGAGGTCACTATCGTTTTCCTCAACATCGAAATAGGTCAGAAACAATGTACTTTGAATCTAAATGCAATACTAACATCGAAATTGAAAACCCAAACCCTTATCGTCCGGATTTTTGGCGTTTCGTGGTGATGTGCTAAGACCGAGGATGCCGATGGTGAGACCAAGGATGGCGGTGGGGAGGATTTGGGGTTCGATGAAGAAGACGACGGAGATGCCGTCCACTCCGTTAAAGCAGCGATTGCTACACAATTGGAAAGTATTGTGAATGCTGCAAAGGAGCTTTTCGGAGGGGAGACGGTAAGAACGCGTTATTATGCCAAATTCACGTAGAGTACAATATTAGGTACCCTATAGTAGTATCTAGTAGTATGTGACTCCTTGTGTCACTCACACCTGAAGCATCGTAGTTGCGGTCGCGGTGTCACACGTTATGATGATGACACTGCGACACGCGCCCCTCTCAGACTATCTTCCCGCAGTAATAACTTGGCGGCGTAAGCCGCCACTCCTTACTCCCGTAATATTATCCTCGAGTCCTTTCACTGCCTGTGTTCAACCTGCAGTGATCGTACCGCTTTTTCCGTACCCCTCTATGTAGCTAGTAGATATCGTGGTTCTCATGAGGTTATGGGCCTCGCTTACGCTTCCCCTGTATTTTCCAGGTTCTGATTCGCGAAATCTTGAGATTTTCCGCGTTTACTAGCTTCATTTTTACAGCCGGCATGGTTTTTGCGACGATCTCGGCCAACGCGACCGCTGCAAACTTTCTCTCGCTGCCACAAGGGAGTGGTGACCCCGGCAGCAATCTCTCTTTTCCGGAATTTGTGTCCCCGGAAATTCAGCCATTTCGATGGGAGTAGTGACCCCACTTTGGCGACCAACGTCATTCGATGACAACCTCTCAGCAGCCACCGCTGCCAGCTTGGAATTTCGCAGACCTGCTGCGCCCCGCGACCTGCCGCATTTTCAGTGACCCCCTCTTTCAGAACTGGAAATCGGATGTGCCATCCACCTCTCATCGTCGGTAGTGCTATTTTTGACCTTTCGGTATTTTTAACGCGCTGCCCTTTTCGTAAACTGAATGGACTCTTGGGAACCGGTAGCCCATCAACCGGACATCCTTGCCTCAACCCCTTTGTCTTTTTCGTCATTCTTTACTAATCAGCCATTTGGCAGATTTTCTGGCCAGATTTACAGCCCCATCGCGTTCGTCGACCCTTCTCTCCGCTCTACCCCTTTGGAAGTTGGGATTCATCGACACCAACCTGAACAGCCTGACCCCTCAAAAGCTGTTCCTCAACGGCCTCATTTTCAAGAAAATTCGACGTGTTTTGTGTGGGCATCGTCGACATTTTGCAGCCAAATAACTTCGCGCGATCTGCCAAGGCTAGTTTTCAGTTTTGACCCTTCTCCACGTCCCCATGGCGTGTGATAATCTTCGAGGGACCTGAAATTATCTTTGAGAACGACAATCAACATTTTCAACATTCTACGATCACACGTCGCGATCCCTTTCGTAGGTAGTGCTTAGAAGCACTTTACTTGGTAGTGCCTTAGAGGTAATTTGCTGAGTGTGCTTTTTGTACGTAAATCGGTAGTGCCCTAGACGTATTTTCTAGCATGCATGCCGTAGTGTACCCTTCCATTGAATGGGTAGTGCTTCATCTTTAGTGACCACTTCGTAGTCAGGTAGTGTCACGTAGAGTACAATATTAGGTACCCTATAGTAGTATCTAGTAGTATGTGACTCCTTGTGTCACTCACACCTGAAGCATCGTAGTTGCGGTCGCGGTGTCACACGTTATGATGATGACACTGCGACACGCGCCCCTCTCAGACAATCTTCCCGCAGTAATAACTTGGCGGCGTAAGCCGCCGCTCCTTACTCCCGTAATATTATCCTCGAGTTCTTTCACTGCCTGTGTTCAACCTGCAGTGATCGTACCGCTTTTTCCGTACCCCTCTATGTAGCTAGTAGATATCGTGGTTCTCATGACAAATATCGTGCAGTGAACTGCACGTGCAATATGTAGTATGCATATCTCCTACATATTGACAATGTATTGCAGTATATTGCATATGTATTGACAACCACTGAAATTGCGATGTGTACGCAGGACCACAACGTGCGGCGATCAACTAAGCTCCTCGCGGATCTTCTGGAATGGAACTTGGAGGAAAACTTGACCCAAAAATCGTTTTCCTCGTTGTGTGAGATCCTACTTCACAACTTTGATGAGCTTCGCGAAACCCATTTCCCCTTGACGTTCGCTAAAGCTATGGGTACTTTCGACGCTTTTAGTACGCCGTACCAACGAGTGGACATGTGCGTCAATGGATGTTGTTTGTACGAGAAGGAGTTGGAGAACGCGGATCATTGTCCACACTGTAAAGAATGCCGGTGGCAAAGCTTTGGAGCGGCGGAGGAGGATGGCACTCCGAAGAAGCCGCGATTGCAATTCCTTTGGTGGCCCTTGAAGGAAAATTTCCGGAGGCTATTCCATTCACCTGAAGTTGCTGAGCTCATGCGGGCGCATGGCCGTCATACGTCTCCTGAAAGTGGACGCAAAGACACAATTTGGGGTAAGAGCCCAGCACGCGTCTATGATCCCAATGCTTGTGATAGGATCTGCAAAGGGCATATATGCAATACACTTAACGTATGTCTGTGACATATTGCAGATGTACACATACAGTTGTAAGTATACCGCGGTGAGTTGTATTTTGTCCGGAGTGTGCAGACGGAGATGCGTGGAAAGAGAAGAAGGCGCGGTACCCAGAGTTCTTCCAGGAGTTGCGGAATATAATCATCCTGTTCTGCGCGGATGGGGCTTCCGTATGGAAAAACAAGGCGGGCGTGTTTCCCATGTATTTCCAAATCTTGAACTTGCCGCCGGAGATACGCTCCAAGTACGAGTACCTTGAGGTCTACGGTATTCTTAATGGCATCCATCCCGCAGATACGACTCTTTTGTACGACAAGCTGGTCGACGAGTTGGAGGAGTTGTGGGAGACGGGCTGCGGAGTTTGGGACGCCTTTTCCGAGGAGTATGTTCTTGTACGGTGCATGCTACTTGGGGTGATCATGGATTACAAAGGCTTGGTCGATGCCGGGAAGCGAATGGATGTAAACGCCTACAAGTGTTGCATGTTGTGCCGTACGAAAGGATGTCACAGTCCAGCGCTGGGAAGAATCTTCTACGCATTCTTCAAGCAACATCCTCATGGTACGCTCTCATCGCTATGCCACGCAGCTTGATTGTTTGCAGCATGTTTGCAACATGCATCAACATGCCTGCACCATACCACCGATATGTTGTATTACTTGTGCACGTGCCATGCAGGGCCGCCGGAGAACTACGCGCATGAGTTTGTCAAGCGAATGGGCGAAATACACGAGGCACTTTCCAAATCAGGTTTGTCGAAAGCGGACATGGCGGAACGTTTCTCGGCCACCGGATTCAAGTTGCCCGCCGCATTCGCAAGGTTGTCGTACTTTAACTTGGCGTTGTATTGGCTCTATGATCCTATGCACGAAATCATGAACTTGCAACAACGCTGCTTGGGCTGGATTTCAACGAGGCCGCGCGCAACTTTGCCGAGGAGGAGGGCCTGCACCCAGAACGGGGGCAAACGGAGTGGGTGCAGAATTCGAAAGGTGAGTTTTGTATTAGTGCAACATTTCTGTAATTGTGTTCAATATGTCATACATGTGTTGACGGTATACGGGAACACGGACAGGGGAACCGCATGAGGTGTACAAAATGACAAACGGTCCATGGGGGATCCCACCGCGTCCGACCACCTTACGTTCTCGGGAAACAGCACTCGCCTTCTTGAAGGAGTTGCGGGGAGTCACCCGGTGGGGCGATGGGCATAAGCATTTGTTGCGCACCTCAACCGCCTCCAACGGCGCAAAATACGCAAAGCACCTCAAGGCGCATGCGGCTTTGAAGGCTTTCGAGTCCAAGTTGTTGGCGGTATTGTCCTCTTGGCCTCGCGATGATGGTGAAGTCGACAATGCGCTGCAGGACATTGTGTCCAAACTGACTATCATCATACGGGAATGCACTGCGCATTCCATAGAACCTCGGGTACGTATTCAATGTTGGTGTGATATGAGTTCCACATGTCACAGGTATGTTGAATATATGTTACAAACGTATTGATTCGTACGTGCAGGATATGGAGTATTTGAGAGAGCAGACCCGACTTTTCTTTGAGGACTTGGAAGCGAATGGTCCTCCACAGTGGCTTGCGATCAACACCCATAAAATCTGGCACTGGGCCGATCTGCTCCTGCGATTCGGACCTGTGCGTGAATGGTGGATGTATGCCTTCGAGTCCATGAATGGCAAGCTAGCTAGGTGGGTGAAGAACAATGCGTTCCCCGTGGCAAGCATCATGAACGGCTATCTAAGGTTGAAAACCTTGCGCTCCCTACGA
Source organism: Cymbomonas tetramitiformis (assembly GCA_001247695.2). Classification (NCBI taxonomy): domain Eukaryota; kingdom Viridiplantae; phylum Chlorophyta; class Pyramimonadophyceae; order Pyramimonadales; family Pyramimonadaceae; genus Cymbomonas; species Cymbomonas tetramitiformis. Next base: position 39,711 of record LGRX02024599.1, on the reverse strand, counting down.
GGCATCCTGACCATGCTCTTGAACCGAGAAAGAGCTACTGCCGGCCGTGTCCCGCGGGCTTTGATGGCGGGCCCCGCTCCCGGCATCGTGGTCACTACCTTCGGGGAGAAGGGTTAGCCATTGGAGCTAACGTCCTTGGAGATTGACCAACTGACCCGCTGGATGCGAGCGAGTATTCCCGCTTACCGAAAGCTTTTTCAACAACATGCTGAGTACGACCTGTTCCGGCGGAGGTGCAACCTGCAAGCTCGCACGCATGTACTAGCTATCTGTAGTATACCTGCAACATATTGTCAACTTGTTTCTGTATGTTTATCGTATATTGTAAGTATACTAAGAATATGTTGTCATCACAGGGAGAATGCCGCGCGCTCTAAACATGCAAATCCACGTTCTAGGTACCGACAAGAGGTGGGTGTTGTGCCCGCGATCGCGTTCGGTCCATTGGAGGACCCTGAAGGATGGCTTGGTCGTCAATACACGGCTTACGAGAAGTCGCTCATGATGGGTCCAGAACCCATGTGTTCCAAGTACAACAAGGTGAACATCGGCGGTGTCTTCTATCGCACTAGAGATGGGGACAAAGGGAAAGTGACAACCCAGTGTTTCGTCCGCGCATCCTTCCCCAAGAATGATGCCGATACCGATGACGAGTGGGAGGACAGGTACGACCTCAACCACCAGTTTGCATGCTTCGTTCTTTGCCTTTTCGTATATCTCTGCAACATATATGCAATACGTTCCCAACATACTAAGGATATGTTGTACGTATATTACAAAAACATTGAATAACATTTCGTGCGCAGGTATGGTATCATCAACGCCATTCTGCGGGTTAGCATTGGCGGTGTGCTCTACACTTTTTTAAAGTGTGATTGGCTACCCGTGCCCACGGAAGCTCAGATCGCAAGCTTCAAGCTGAAGAACTCCATCCTCGGCGTGGACAAGGTGTCCAAGGCTTACTACACCTTCAACCCATGGGACACCTCCAAGTACACTATGGACAACCGAGAGCCCTACCTACTGGCCAATCAAGTCCAAGCGCAAGTAGTGATAGTCAAACACCCCTGCATGGATTCAGCGGTGATACTTGATACGAGCGACCGCAATATGGAGAAACTTGCACTCGTTGATAGGCCCGTAGGTAGTGATGGTCACTTTGACACATGCGGGAAGTGTAGAGTCGGTGGCGAGCTCCTTCTGTGTGAGAGGGCAGGCTGCAAAGAGGCTATGCACGTGCGATGCGCAGGGCTCACCGACATCCCCACTGGAATGTGGTACTGCAGAAAGTGTGATGACGCATAGTAGTGCCTCTGTACACATTTGATATACCTGTAATATACCAGATACGTATTGCGGACATATTGTAAGTATTATGCAATATGTGAGCAGCAGGGGGGTCTTACCCCTTTACCCCATGCAGTCATGTGTTGCATAATTCACTCTGATTGTAAACATATTGCACATGTATTAAAGATATTCTGCATGAGGGAATGTTTCAATATGTGTTCAACACATATATTGCAAACGTGTTGAATGATTCATCTGATTGCAGACATATTGCACATGTATTGAGCGATTCCTTATGCGTGAATGTTTCAACATGTGTTCAACACATGTTCAATACGTGTGTCGCAGGCGGTTGCAGACATATTGAACACCCCTCCAATCGTTTTGCCTTATTTCAATACATCGGGGCCCCAATTCAAAAAGCCCCCCAGAACCGACTTCTGCGATACGCGTCCAAATGCCGTGAAAACTTGTCCCCATAACGCTAGACCCTTCCTTAGATGATACCAAGTGCTAGTGGGTGAGTCTGACACCATTTGGGTGCCCATGCTAGCATACTCATTTTCGCTGTGTCCAGGCTGATCGCGGTTCAATAGTTTGGCCAATATGTTACACGTGTATTGGAATGTCCAGATATTAGCATACCGTCTTCAATATGCCTCCAATATGCCTCCAATACGTGTTCAACACGTGTATTGAACCCGTCTAGAAACGTAGGGGTTGGAGCTGGAGCTGATTGTGCAACTGCTGCATTAATGCTCTGCTGATTCTGAAGCTCCTTCACCAGGGTGTTGACTGTTTTTAGGAGCTTGTTAGACTCACTTTTGCCACCCTGATTATTCTGTTGCTGCTGTCCTCCTTTCTGATTCCAATGAGGATTCTGAGCTGGAGGATTGCCTTTTATGGCTTTTCCATTTGCTGTCTTTGTGGAATAGCAATCCTTTTTGGTGTGGCCTGTACGACCACAACGGTCACAAGAGACAAGATTGGGAAGAAGAAGAAGATGATGTTGATCCGTTTCCGTTTCCTTTTCCCTTGCCTTTGCCTTTCCCTTTCCCTTTATTCTTCTGGGAATTCTGATTGGACTGATTCTGATTGCCGCGGTCATATGGCTTGTTGCCACGGCCTTTGGAATCCTTATCCTTCTTGGCTGGACCACCTGACCGCTCCTTTTGACCCCTATAGTGTAGGGTCTCTGCCTGCTTCGAATGAACTACAAAGTTCAAGTCGAGCAGTACCTGTGTGGTTTCGTTGTGCCCACGACAGGTTATTCCTTTCAGTTTCTGTGAGGAATCTGAGGTGGAACTGTTTCTGAGATCTGATTCCATGTTGCTGACAAATCGATCCTTTATCAGGACATCCTCCAAATTTACTGTTGCCAATGAAGCGAGTGATGCAAATGTCCGAAGATAATCTGAGAATGTCTGATTAGATACCCTGCTGCAGTGCCATCAAATGTTTTTTGGCTACTGACTGCTTATGTGGGTTTCCAAACTGTCTGAGGAACGTGGTCCTGATTTCTGCAAATGTGGCTGTTGGTGATTTTGCCACAACATGAAAGAAGTGTCGGTCATTGTTCTGAAGAAATGTAAGGAAAACTGTAATCAGGTCCTTATCTGCTGCTCCTGGGTAGGTAAACTGAAAATACCTATCCACTGTTTCCATCCGGACTTCTGCATCCTGTCCGGCCTTATATTCCTTTGGTGTATTCATTTTCACCTTAGGTATAGGTACTGCCGGAACCGATGGTGGGAGTACATGACCATCATCTGGATCTGTAAAAATGGGAGGTGCGAAATCCTCTGTGTATTCCTCTTCTGGATCCCCAGGTTCTGTTTCAGGATCCCTGCATCTGCTCATATCTGATTTCATACGACTGATGTTGTCAAAGTACCCTATATTATCATATCGGGTCTGTGTATCAGAGTAACCAGTCAACCATCGTGGGATTTTGAATCTGCTGTAAGCATCATAAGTACCCATGATGCCGAAAAACCAATTTGCTAGATCTGCACTTATTGCTGGAACAACCATCTATAAAACAAAACACCAACACCAACAAAACCTTTAACCCCTAACCCGCTGCTGGAATTACTCGCAAAAAATAGTCGTTTTACAAATGCGACACGTTTATAGTCTACGATATCTCGGCAAGTGTACGCGATTCCACATATGTTTAACACCTCGTAAAACGTCATTTTGAGCTTTTGCATGCATGCATATATGATATATGCGCCGATATATCGCTGATATACAAGCAACAAAACACGCTTTTCAGGAATCGAAAATTCTGCAAGTGAGTCCGCACAATCGCTTACTCGAGTACTAGGTCACCCCACTATCATAAAACAATCGCCCATAGTGTTGTTTTGAAATGTATAACTAGTTGGGGGGTTAAAAGCATCAATATATCGATATCAGGGCGAAATATGGTGAAAAAAACACCAAAAAACAGAAAAAAATATCAGTTTTTCAATGTTTTCCATACTTAAGACCATTTTGGGTGTTTTCCTGGAGAAAATGAGTATTAGAAGAGTATATGTGGCCTACGCGAGTTGCACACCAATCAAATACGACAGCAAACACTAAACAAATGCATACATGCCGATGGTCTACATGTGTTTACATGTGTTCCACGATTTTACGCACTTTAGGACTATTCTTATTCAAAAGCCACGAAATGAAAATGACAACTCTCAGGATTTTCCGTATGTTATAAATGCACGTAAGTGAGATATATAGCTTTGATATATATATATGCAGAGTAGGTTATCGAGCCTTGGGGATGCATATGCACACAGCCTTGTAAAGCTTGGATGGGCGATTCCGACAAGCTTCGTCGCCGTAAGTGGCCGATTTGCGACTTTAAAAGCAAGTCGCTTGTTAGGATATCCTAACGCACAGCGGAGGAGGGGTTAAAACCGGAATGTGTGTGTTGCGTGATATATATATATATACTTCTATACATATACATATACATATACATATACACATACATATACATATACTTTACATATACATACACATATACATATACATATACATGCAAACACACACACTGAACGGCATGAGATCGGCCAACAAAAGCCAGCCCACCATCATCCCAGTGGATGTGAGAAGCAAATCAGGAGCAGGGCGGGGCCGTGACAAGATACCACAAACTCATACATGTTCCCAACCCTGATGCAAAGCAGCATGGAAAGATGAAACGATGTGACCGATCATCGCCCAACAATTGTTGGTCTCTGGGTAACGGAGTAAGCGGACCCTGCTGGCATGCCCCCCAGTGGCTCCCGGTCGATGGATGGGACCTGTTGCAAGGATACGCACACACACACACACACACATATATATATATATGAAGAACAATGAATATTGTATATATCAAATATGATCACAAAAATGTTCCCTAGCTAGCTAGAGCATCTTCCCCTTTTTGTTGGCATACTTTGGTACGCCGTGCATGTATGTTTGGTTGGTTGATGGGCATGGTTATGTCCACTGGCACTACTAAGTGCCAACTTCCTTTTTGTTTCATGCCTTCAGCGACGTACTCTACTATCCGCTTTCCCAGCCCCTCGGCCCCCGCAAACTTTGCAGTTCTCTTTCTTTCGGAAAGTGGCTTCTATGGGATCTAGGAGCCTCGTTATCGCCTACTTCTCGGTAAAACACGTTTGCTTTTTTTCACTGTCCGAGCTGGCGATGCGCGTCCAAAGGCCAGAGCTGGAGCCGCTGACGGTGCACCAAAGGCAGGTGTAGCTGAACCACCGGCAAACATCCCTCCAACACCAAAGCCACCTAGTGGCATTGTTTTTTTCTTGACTAACACGTCGACACCTTTCATCAGATTCAGCCCCGTAAGTTCTTCCACGTCCCAACCCACTTCTGTCAGCGAGGACAAACGACCCCCACAGTCCATCATTAATAATTTCATGGTTGCTGACATTTGGGCGATGCAGAGCACTTTTGCTGTTATCGTAGCTAATGTTTGCTGCGCAGTTTCCACCTCTCTACCCGCGCTGCGCCATATGCAAGGCTGCCCCAGAGGGTCCTACACGTTGTTGCGCCCACACCCGGCTTCAAGTGATCGAATCCTAATGCACGCGCGAGCTGTGCGTTATTTGCACGGTGTCCGCATCCCTCAATCTTCTGAATGGCTGTTGCCAAATCATCGATTCGCAACTATACATGATGGCTCGGCAAGTGGCACAATTACAAAGCAAGCACAGTGTACTATTATGTAAATTCTGGGCTCGGCTTGCATGTAATTTGGAATATGGCCAACAGAGCTTCCAATGGGGAGTTGCAGGGCAAGTGAAGGCAGTTGTACAACCGCACAATATCGGCGGTGACTATGTTCCCCGACATCATGTCAGTAGTGAGATGGGAGAACAGTGTGTCCTCTGGCAGGAAGCACTAAAGACTGCCACAAAACTCGGTGGCCGAGCCTAGACCCAATGCACAACGGATTCTGCGCAACAGATTCGGCCGTGACTTTTCGAAGCCTGTTGTTTCATGGCTCCATCGGAGACGGATAAGGTCGAAGCCTGGATTTTCCTGACTTTGCTGGAGTCGGACTCTAGCATTCCTCAGATGATTTACGGTTCCGGACGGCATTGCGTACATTATGGTTAAATTGGAAACTGCAGAATTTTAGAGGTTTCTGTGCCGGTAGATCGATTAGAGTTTTTCTGTGCTACCAGATCAAAAGCATCGGTGAGTTAGTAGATCTGAAGGCTTTTCAGTAAACAGTATTTTTTTGGAGTTCCGCCCATGAATCCACAACGCTGTTCTTTTGCGAAGGCACAAGAAATTTCCGTTGTGGGATTTCTTAATACGGCGCACTGCACAAGTCTCCCACATTTTCCGCTACAACGTGATGTTTGAAAAAGCTTGTCGAAGTCAGAAAAATTGCTGATGACCAAAGAAGTGTTGAGGGAGGTCGCACAATTACTCCACTTCATGTGGAGAAATATGACATTCGAGAAGATGTGGAGAAATATGACACTCGAGAAGATGTGGAGAAACATGGAAGTCGAGAAGATGTGGAGAAACATGGAAGTCGAGAAGATGTGGAGAAATATGACACTCGAGAAGATGTGGAGAAATATGACAAAACTCAGAAAACATCGCACTCTTCTCTAGACCTATGACCTTCCACGGCAGATTGATTCCATATTTTACATTTAGATTTCGATTTACTGTGACATGACTGGTCAACTGACTCCCCACAAACTTATACGAAAACTAAATGTAAAATATGGAATCAATCTGCCGTAGAACGTCATAGTTCTAGAGAAGAGTGCGACGATTGTCCAGTTTTGTCATATGCCACTGGAGAAGATGTGGAGAAATATGACACCCGAGAAGATGTGGAGAAATATGGAACTCGAGAAGATGTGGGAAGAAACATCAGATTTCAGACTAGTGACGGTTTAGGGTGTGGGAGAAAAGGCAAGACGCCCTCTGAGATTCTATGTGGAAAGAGCATTCGAACGCAAATTGGGCATTGCCAAGCCACCATATCTTGCTAAAGGTGGAGTACCATCACCCTTCGATCCTTGGCAGGACCAGGCGTAGGGGTTTTTGTGAGTGTTATTTACGGATAGCGTGGTGGATCTGTGGTTGTGAATGTCAGCATAACTTAAGCAGGGGGGCTAGCCACATCGCCTGGAGAGCTCGTGCAGCTCTCTATTATCTGTGGTGCTGCCCAAAACAGAATGGTATGGGAGCTGCTCACCTCCCAAGTCAAGGGTACGCAGGGACTTGTTGAAAAACCCCTCGTCGTTCGGAGTGAGAGCCGTTATCAACGCCTTGGCTCCTTCTAGCCCAATCTCAGCCCCTGCACATAATGCACGTCGATCACAAAGCACAATTAGACGGAAAACATTGATCAAAGCAACACATATAGCCACAGCCCTATATCCCTCACCATAGAGAAACCCAGCCCACCAACATTCAACTACATAGAGACGCATGCAAAAACAGGGTGGGGTCGTACCACAATACCACGCATTCACGTACACACGCACACACTAAATGGCATGAGATCAGCCGACAAAAGCCAGCCCACCATCATCCCAGTGGATGTGAGAAGCAATTAAGGAGCAGGGCGGGGCCGTGCCAAGATACCACTAACTCATACATATTCCCAACCCAGATGCAAAGCAGCATAGAAAGATGATACGATGTGACCGATCATTGCCCAACAATTGTTGGTCTCTGGGTTACGGAGTAAGCGGACCCTGCTGGCATGCCCCCCGTGGCTCACGGTGGATGGATGGGACCTGCTGGTCCATAGTTATGCCATGAATGCAGTCACACCACACAGCATGGACACCCCATGTCAAAAAACAAGAAAACATTCGGGCACCTAAGTGCTCCCCGCACAAATCAAGGGAAAACACAGAACGTGGACTTCACCACCCTCTGCCTCTCCTTGCAGCAAAGGCAGACGAATCCACCGAGCCCTCCAAGAGGCAGTGCCCACCGGAATGGCTTAGACAGCATCCAAGACATCTTGAGGGGCGAGCGACCCGCTAGGCGCCAGAGCATGGGTGAGGAGGAAGGCGGTGGGCAAGAGGTGCCGGAGGGGGTGGCCTCGGGGGCCGTGACGACCCAGGGCACAGGTACAAGGGGGTCCCAAGGCGATGGGGATTCGGGGAGTGCAAGTGCGGCCTGCCAGGGGGCGTCGTCCCGCATCCTCAGCGCGGACGACATCCTGATGGAGACGGATGACCTGTTGTCGCCGAGCTTGAAGCGGGAGTTTATCACGCAAGAGCAAGGAGCCGATCGGGGCGGCCATGTGTCAGAAGTACTGGAGGGGATGGCGGTGCAGAGCCGGACTGGGCCGGCAACCTGGATGCATGCGGGGATGGAAGAAAGGGCAGAGGGGTGGCTTGGCGATGGCCTGGCTTCTGGGCATGTTCAGGCGTTGAGGGGTGGTGGCGTGCACCACCCGGCGGACATGGCAGTGACTCATCTAGGGGGGGGCATGGCGGGAGTTGGCGGGGTTGGGGATGCCCCTCTCATGCGCCCCAGGCGTCTCCTGCGGGCCTGGCAGGGGCACCTCCCAGACTCTCGGATGTATAAGGGAGTTTGGGCGAGCTGGAACCCCACGGGCAAACTTAGCCCGTGGCTAGTACTTCCAGCGGTGGTGGTTGGTGAACGTCGGCCATCCACTAACAGTGTGTAAAATGCTTTGATCCTCCGAGCAGGGTACGACGGCAGCTTTTTCAGTGCGTACTGTTTCCAGGAGTACTGTCACCAATAAACAATCCAAACCCGATAACACACACACAGGGAGGGCTTGGGACACACGGGCAACTATGGGGATTGGAACCCAAGTAGGAACAGTGCGGCACGACAGTTGCAGGGCAAGTGTGGGGCGCATTGCTCAAGTTTGCGGCTACCTCACAGGGCACTCCGTGCAAGGGCTTCAGTCACGTGGAGTTGGTCTGGGGGTAGGGGGCTTCAGGCGCAAGTCGGTGGCGGGGGCTCAGGTTCGGATGAGAGCGGCCCAGTTTATCATTCTCAGCCTCTTAGGACAGCCCTTGGGGATTCTGGCCGTGGCGTGGGTGGGCAAGCTCTCTTGAGGCCAGGCTCTAGGGTGTGTAGGGGGCAGCAGGGTGGTCCTGGTGGTGAAGAGGTGGCTCGAGTGGCGGAGGTGAGCCGGCTTCAGAGACACAGCAGCAGTGCGCCGGCAGGGCAGTCGCAGAGGGGGTCAGCTGGCCCAGCGAGGCTCGGGGAGCAGAGGGGTCGTCCTGCTCGTAGGCTTGGCACCTGAATGCCTTGCCGGAGGAGGGATGATTCAGTCTCAAGCCCATCGCCGCGGTGATCTCACTTTGCTTGCAGCTTGGGGTCAATATCCCCTTGGTACGGGAGGTCTCTGCAGTGGGGACTGGAGGAAGATATGCATATGGTGGGGAGGTGGACTAGTTTGGCTAGCACTGCCTGACGTGTAACCGGCGAGAGATGTTCACTGACTGTCAAGACACAGTGCAGGACGTGTTGGTGGAGGTGCTGCGGAAGGTGTTTGACCCGGCCTCGGTGAAGAAGACGCATGTATACCATCGGAGCTATTCCCCTCGGTGGAGGCCGGACATCACAGTCCTTAACTACGACGGGCGGGGACGGCACCTCATCATCGACATTCCCATGCGCCTCGTCCTTTGTGGAGAGGGCGTCTCGGGAGTCGCTACATACCGCGGGGGTGGAGGAGCGGCAGAAGGTTGCCTTGTACGTATGGTGATGTCTATCTGCATAGGCTCGTGCTTTTTGCGGTGGAGGCAGTTGGGGGATTGGGTGCGCAGGCAAAGAAGTTCTTGGAGGAATGTGTGAAGCGACGCGAAGCAAGATCGGCTCGGTTCCGAGATCATTTCAGCAACGTGGTGCACCCCGACGTTTATGTCGTATTGGGGACAGAAGATCATGGTCGTGCTTCAAGGAGCACAAGCCTTCGTGCTGCACAGCAGAGCGCTGGAGGATTTTCCGCAGTAGATCGCTTAACCATGATCGAGATGATCAATACGCGGAATCAGATTTGCCTTGCAATTAGCAGATTCCTGTTTCGAGGTGTTTGGAGTTTTCGTGTAGGGTTAGGCGCTTGTGCTTGGACCTTTAGCTATCCCTCTTTGGGTCGTTTTTGGACCTTTGAGCGGTTGCACTCTTTGAACATTAAATTTAAAATAGCATTGTAATTCAATTCCACCACCACCACCACCACCGCCGCTCTCAAAAACATTTTTATACACCAAAGACATCTGTCTCGTCCTCACATCCCTCGAGGCAACTGCCAATATCCCCAAATTCAACCCACCACAAACCCAAATGCACTCCCTAACATCCCCGAATCGACACATAATTTTTGATCACATATATTAAAAGCAGAATGATGTGGGGAATGGCTTACTGCTTAGATTCAACGTGTTCAATAACGTGTTGAACACTCCCTCCGCATTCGGAGTGAGCGCAACGGCCAGCGCCTTGGCTCCTTCAGGTCCAATTTTGTCATCTTAACCACAAGTACATGATATGAGCTTACCTCTTCATGATTGAGCACAGATGTCGGCAGAAACAAGCAGCAGAATACGGGGAATAGCTTACCGCTTAGTATCAGTGTGGTCAAGGACCCATTGGACACCAACGCTGCTCCAAGAATGATAGCATCCTCACGCGTGAGGCCGCCCATGCGGCTCAGCTCCAGCTCCGTGAGCTCATTTCTCCTCAAAGCTCCAATGGGCAGCTCAACTCCCGGAGTGATAGTGACGATGTTCAACGACGTGTTGAACACTCCCTCCGCATTCGGAGTGAGCGCAACGGCCAGCGCCTTGGCTCCTTCAGGACCGATCATATTATCTGCACCACAAGCAATTGATATCAGGCCACCTCTTGATGATTGAGCAACATATAATAAACAGAAACATGCAGTAGAATGTGGGGAACGGCTTACTGCATAAATTCAGTGTGTTCAAGGACGTGTTGAACACTCCCTCCGCATTCGGAGTGAGCGCAACGGCCAGCGCCTTGGCTCCTTCAGGTCCGATTTTATTATCTGCACCACAAGCCATTGGTATCAGGCCACATCTTGATGATTGAGCAACATATAATAAACAGAAACATGCAGTAGAATGTGGGGAACGGCTTACTGCATAAATTCAGTGTGTTCAAGGACCCGTTAAACACCACGCTCCCCTAATTTGACCCTAAATAGAAAAATCGCTATTTTGCACCTATGTTTACCGATTTTAACCACGAGGCCGATGGCATATGATCCTCGCACAAATATCTAGGTAACCGCCTTGTGAATGGGAATGCTGAAGGTGTACAGATTCTTACGCCATATTATTAGTGTGTTCAATGACCCGTTGAACACCAAGTCGTTTGCCAGTAGAAGTGCATCTTCAGGCTTGAGCCCATTGTAACTGAGGTCCAGCGCTTCCACATCCAGCAGGCTGCCACACAGCTTGATTGGTGCATTGCGTTGCTTGACTGCATCCACAAGTGCTCGGGCACCCTCAAGTTGCACCGCATTTCGCCACACGTTGAGGGTGTTCAAGGACGTGTTGAACACTCCCTCCGCATTCGGAGTGAGTGCAACGGCCAACGCCTTGGCTCCTTCAGGTCGGATGCTATTATCTGCACCACAAGCAATTGATATCAGGCCACCTCTTGATGATTGAGCAACATATAATAAACAGAAACATGCAGTAGAATGTGGGGAACGGCTTACTGCATAAATTCAGTGTGTTCAAGGACGTGTTGAACACTCCCTCCGCATTCGGAGTGAGTGCACCGGCCAGCGCCTTGGCTCCTTCATCTTCAATTCCATTATCTGCACCACAAGCACTTGGTGTCAGGTCACCGCCTGAATATGAGCACATAAAATAAAAGAAACAAGCGGCATAATGTGTGCAACAGCCTACCTCTTAAATTAAGCGTGTTCAGCGACGTGTTGAACACCCCCTCCGCATTCGGAGTGAGTGCACCGGCCAGCGCCTTGGCTCCTTCAGGTCCAATCTTGTTTCCTGCAGCACAAAGAATTGGCGCGAGCTCACATGTTAGTGAATGTTAACAAATCTCAAGAGAAATGGGCATCACGTTGCGAGAAACAAGTTACCCCATAGATCTAGTGTGTTCAAGGACCCATTGAACACCACGCTTCCCTAATTTAACCCTAATTAGACAAACCATTATTTTACGCTTGTCTACACCGCGCGATGAAGTTTTCATCACGAAGCCGATGCATATGGTCCACACAACCATGCTAAGAGATTCAAAGTGTGAAATGGGAAGGATGAAGGTGTTACTTACTCTTAAGGTAAAGTGTGTTCAAGGACCCGTTGAACACTCCCTCCGCATTCGGGGTGAGCGCAACGGCCAGCGCCTTGGCTCCTTCAGGTCCGATGCTATTATCTGCACCACAAGCAATTGATATCAGGCCACCTCTTGATATTGAGCACAGATAATAAACAGAAGCATGCAGTAGAATGTGGGGAACGGCTTACTGCATAAATTCAGTGTGTTCAAGGATGTGTTGAACACCACACTCCCCTCACACAACCCTAAGCACAAAACTGCCCATGTTGCACCAATCTGCACTGCAAGATGCAATTTTCATCACAAATCTGATGGCGCATGGTCCGCGCACAAATGCCCGGAGATTCAAAGTGTGAAATGAGAAGGCTGAAGGTGCGTAAATTCTTACCTGACACATTCAGTGTGTTCAAGGACCCATTGGACACCAACGCTGCTCCAAGAATGATAGCATCCTCAGGCGTGAGGCCCTTAAGACTCAGCTCCAGCTCCGTGAGCTCATTTCTCCTCAAAGCTCCAATGGGCAGCTCAACTCCCGGAGTGATAGTGACGATGTTCAAGGACGTGTTGAACACTCCCTCCGCATTCGGAGTGAGCGCAACGGCCAGCGCCTTGGCTCCTTCAGGACCAATCATATTATCTGCACCACAAGCACTTGGTGTCAGGCCACCTCTTGATGATTGAGCAACGTATAATCAACAGAAACATGCAGTAGAATATGGGGAACGGCTTACTGCATAAACTCAGTGTGTTCAAGGACTTGTTGAACACTCCCTCCGCATTTGGAGTGAGCGCAACGGCCAGCGCCTTGGCTCCTTCAGGTCCGATGCTATTATCTGCACCACAAGCAACTGATATCAGGCCACCTCTTGATGATTGAGCACACATAATAAACAGAAACATGCAGTAGAATGTGGGGAACGGCTTACTGCATAAATTCAGTGTGTTCAAGGACGTGTTGAACACCACACTCCCCTCACACAACCCTAAGCACAAAACTGCCCATGTTGCACCTATCTGCACTGCAAGATGCAATTTTCATCACAAATCTGATGGCGCATGGTCCGCGCACAAATGCCCGGAGATTCAACGTGTGAAATGAGAAGGCTGAAGGTGCGTAAATTCTTACCTGACACATTCAGTGTGTTCAAGGACCCATTGGACACCAACGCTGCTCCAAGAATGATAGCATCCTCAGGCGTGAGGCCCTTAAGACTCAGCTCCAGCTCCGTGAGCTCATTTCTCCTCAAAGCTCCAATGGGCAGCTCAACTCCCGGAGTGATAGTGACGATGTTCAAGGACGTGTTGAACACTCCCTCCGCATTCGGAGTGAGCGCAACGGCCAGCGCCTTGGCTCCTTCAGGACCAATCATATTATCTGCACCACAAGCACTTGGTGTCAGGCCACCTCTTGATGATTGAGCAACGTATAATCAACAGAAACATGCAGTAGAATATGGGGAACGGCTTACTGCATAAACTCAGTGTGTTCAAGGACTTGTTGAACACTCCCTCCGCATTTGGAGTGAGCGCAACGGCCAGCGCCTTGGCTCCTTCAGGTCCGATGCTATTATCTGCACCACAAGCAACTGATATCAGGCCACCTCTTGATGATTGAGCACACATAATAAACAGAAACATGCAGTAGAATGTGGGGAACGGCTTACTGCATAAATTCAGTGTGTTCAAGGACGTGTTGAACACCACACTCCCCTCACACAACCCTAAGCACAAAACTGCCCATGTTGCACCTATCTGCACTGCAAGATGCAATTTTCATCACAAATCTGATGGCGCATGGTCCGCGCACAAATGCCCGGAGATTCAAAGTGTGAAATGAGAAGGCTGAAGGTGCGTAAATTCTTACCTGACACATTCAGTGTGTTCAAGGACCCATTGGACACCAACGCTGCTCCAAGAATGATAGCATCCTCAGGCGTGAGGCCCTTAAGACTCAGCTCCAGCTCCGTGAGCTCATTTCTCCTCAAAGCTCCAATGGGCAGCTCAACTCCCGGAGTGATAGTGACGATGTTCAAGGACGTGTTGAACACTCCCTCCGCATTCGGAGTGAGCGCAACGGCCAGCGCCTTGGCTCCTTCAGGACCAATCATATTATCTGCACCACAAGCACTTGGTGTGAGCTCACCTCTTGATCATCGATAACAAAAATTGATAGAAAAATGCAGCACTACAATGTATGGACTGGCTTACTGGCTAGCTCCAGTGTGTTCAAGGACGTGTTGAACTCTCCCTCCGCATTCGGAGTGAGCGCAACGGCCAGCGCCTTGGCTCCTTCAGGTCCGATCATATTATCTGCACCACAAGCCATTGGTATCAGGCCACCTCTTGATGATTGAGCAACATATAATAAACAGAAACATGCAGTAGAATGTGGGGAACGGCTTACTGCATAAATTCAGTGTGTTCAAGGACCCGTTGAATACTCCCTCCGCATCCGGGGTGAGCGCAACGGCCAGCGCCTTGGCTCCTTCAAGTCCGATCATATTATCTGCACCACAAGCAATTGATATCAGGCCACCTCTTGATATTGAGCAACATATAATAAACAGAAACATGCAGTAGAATGTGGGGAACGGCTTACTGCATAAATTCAGTGTGTTCAAGGACCCGTTGAACACTCCCTCCGCATTCGGGGTGAGCGCAACGGCCAGCGCCTTGGCTCCTTCAGGTCCGATCATATTATCTGCACCACAAGCCATTGGTATCAGGCCACCTCTTGATATTGAGCACACATAATAAACAGAAACATGCAGTAGAATGTGGGGAACGGCTTACTGCATAAATTCAGTGTGTTCAAGGACGTGTTGAACACTCCCTCCGCATTCGGACTGAGCGCAACGGCCAGCGCCTTGGCTCCTTCAGGTCCGATGAAATTATCTGCACCACAAGCAATTGGTATCAGGCCACCTCTTGATGATTGAGCACACATATAATAAACAGAAACATGCAGTAGAATGTGGGGAATGGCTTACTGCATAAATTCAGTGTGTTCAAGGACGTGTTGAACACCACACTCCCCTCACACAACCCTAAGCACAAAACTGCCCATGTTGCACCTATCTGCACTGCAAGATGCAATTTTCATCACAAATCTGATGGCGCATGGTCCGCGCACAAATGCCCGGAGATTCAACGTGTGAAATGAGAAGGCTGAAGGTGCGTAAATTCTTACCTGACACATTCAGTGTGTTCAAGGACCCATTGGACACCAACGCTGCTCCAAGAATGATAGCATCCTCACGCGTGAGGCCCTTAAGACTCAGCTCCAGCTCCGTGAGCTCATTTCTCCTCAAAGCTCCAATGGGCAGCTCAACTCCCGGAGTGATAGTGACGATGTTCAAGGACGTGTTGAACACTCCCTCCGCATTCGGAGTGAGCGCAACGGCCAGCGCCTTGGCTCCTTCAGGACCAATCATATTATCTGCACCACAAGCACTTGGTGTCAGGCCACCTCTTGATGATTGAGCAACGTATAATCAACAGAAACATGCAGTAGAATATGGGGAACGGCTTACTGCATAAACTCAGTGTGTTCAAGGACCCGTTGAACACCACGCTCCCCTAATGTAACCCTAAACAAGAAAATCACTAGTTTGCACCTTTTTATACCCCATGATCCAATTTTTTATCACGAAGCTGGTGACGCATGCCCCCCGCACAACTGCCAAGAGACTCTAAGTGTGAAATGGGAAGGTTGAATGTGTATGGATTCTTACGCTTAAGGTTGAGTGTGTTCAAGGACGTGTTGAACGCAAGGGCATCGGCCAAAGCCTTGATTCCACTTGCGTCATAAGTTCCACGCCCAAGATGGTCCAAACCACATAGCTGGTTGCCTGCAATTAGCCCTCGCATGCCGACGTTAGCAAAACTTCAAAAATCACTGCACAAAATAGCATAACACAGCCACACCTGCCAAATTAAGTGTGTTCAAGGACCCATTGGACACCAACGCTGCTCCAAGAATGATAGCATCCTCAGGCGTGAGGCCCTTGCCACTCAGATCCAGCTCCGTGAGCTCATTTCTCCTCAAAGCTCCAATGGGCAGCTCAACTCCCGGAGTGATAGTGACGATGTTCAAGGAGATGTTGAACACTCCCTCCGCATTCGGAGTGAGCGCAACGGCCAGCGCCTTGGCTCCTTCAGGTCCGATGCCATTCTCTGCATCCGATCCGCACGTTTACAAGGTCAAACTCACCGGAAATGTTAACTACCTTGCGACAAAGGTCTAGTGGTTTTAGAAACCTGCATCGGTGTCTCCTGCTTTCGTCGAGACAAACTGGCACATGTTGGCTTGAGACAACGCACGCACTGTTATACAAATGGCTTCGAACTGAAACGGTCATCCAGGTGTGTTTCTTTTTTTGCTTCTCAGCAAAAAGGAACTTCACAGGTACTTATGGCACTGTATATACGAGACACAAATTTGCAAAAACTCTTTAGCAATTCAGGTTAAATTCTAGCTTGCGCAATTTTCAAGGTTTCCGTGCCGGTAGATCGATTAGAGTTCCTTTGTGCCGTCAGATCACAGCAGCAGTGATTCAATATTTAGTATTTAGTACAGCGCTGCTCAACACCATGATGCAGCAGATGAAAGACCTCAGCACCTGGGTTGAGGCGGCTGAGTAGGTGGCTGCAAATACCGCTTCTCGGGGTGGCGGAGCTGCTCAGAGTGAGGACGCTGAGGTGGAGGCATTGTGACTATCACCGTGCGTGCCTCACATCGCTGGAAAGCAAGGGCGGGAATTAGTTTTATTTTTGTAACCGGTTTTCAAATCGATTCGATTCGTTTCATTCCAAAATCGATTTGATTATATAGTTCTTTCCCCGTTGACACTGATGAATTTCCGAAGTGCATAAGTAATTAATATTATCAATTTGAATTATTAGCAACTTAAAATCGATTTGATTGGTGTATACCCTATTAATCAGATTAATCATAATTCCTCGACTAATCGATTATCACCCTTGCAGGGAATCCTTTTCTTACGCGACCCGCAACTTTATTTGGAAACCGACATGCCCCAGATGTTCGATCTTTACAATAACGATAAGACCTACGACGCCCTCTGCAAACGCACGAACTCCTCGATGTGTTATGAGGTTGTATTAAAATGCTATTTTAGATATAAATGTATGTCCAAACACTCCTGTGTTATGAGCAGCTTGCACTCGCACCCACTTTGTCGCACATGCACGACGCGGTCATGTACTCAGGAACGAACATGATGGACTGGCTTGAGGACAAGAAGGACCCACAACCAATATACCATGATCCAGCTCAAGTCCAGCATGCATGGAATCGGACATGCATCATGGTCCACGGCGGATGCGCTGCGTGCTAAGCTGGCGTTCATGGAGGAGAAGGTGCGTGTACGCCGGGACTAATGGGCTCGTGACAGACTCAGTCCTCCCCAAGTGGCTGACGGAGTTCGACACCCAAAAGGCGAAGGCGGTGACGAACACTACACACGCCAAGGTTAGCGCCAATGTTTCAACTTTTGGAAGGTGGGCGCGGGAATTGTAAAGGCGGAAGAGGGCCAGGGCTTGGGCGCGGCGCCCAAAACCAGACCTAACTTTCACTTCTAGGAAAGTGTTGACCGCCTTCCACTCCGCCCCTCGGGGCGTCCATCGAAAGGAACCCACCTTGCAAGAAAAGGTGCAGAGCATTAGGGGGCATGGCGCGCAGCTGGCGTAAATAGCGAGGTGATGCAGTGGATCAGCCGAGGGGCAACGATGCGCTGGGTCGACAATGCACCTCTGCATTTCAATCCCAGGGTATCGTTGGACAACGCTAACACTCCGCAGCTGGAATGGATGGCCGCAGAGACAAAACGGTGTCTCAAAACGGCGCCCAGGCGAGGGCGCGAGGCGGCTGGTGTCGTTTGCGATGGGGGCATTTTGGGGTTTGGGTGTATGTGCAGGCAAAGAAGTTCCTGGAGGAGTGCACTGAGGGGAGGCAAGACCAGCACACCAGCTTGGACCTGAGTCATCTCAGCCACGTGGTCTACTCCGACTTTATTTCATGTCATACTGGGGACAGAAGATCATGGACGCGTTTCATTGAGCACAGGCTTCCGGGCTGCACAGCAGAGCGTTGGCGGACTTTCCACAGTGAATGTTCAGTATGCCGCCGGACGAGCTTCAATTGCACGACAGGTTGAGATAGATATTGAGACAGATTGAGAGTTTGAGACGGATGTGCCGTTGCTTTGCGCTTCTGTAGGAGTTGTTTGGCTTAGTTCGAGATGTTCGGGGTTTCCTTGTAGCTAGGGATGCTCCTGGTTGGACAATTTAGTTAAGGATTTTCTTTGAACTTTTAATTGCCTTGAACTTTTCGGACACTTATCGTAATAATAGCCTTTAATGAATTTCCGAATTGAATAGAAGAGGATATGCTGATGTGTGCGAGGTGAAGCATATTCAAGGATCCTTTACAACCTACAATAGGGTGTGGCAGTGTGCAGGAAAGCACCAGTCGTGATGACGACGAAGCAATCCACAGCCCTTTATGCACCAAGCATTCTGGTTGCTCACCAGCACAGCCTTTGAGTCTAGGAATGGCAAAATTTACCTGATAAATCCAGAGCAGTACATGACGATCTTCCAGCAATCAAGCCACAAATGAAGAACACCGCCGGCTGCACACTCTTGAACTGATTACGCAGCACAACTTCTGCCGAATCTCCTGGTGGTCCTATGAGGCTTCGAATGTTGTCAGCTGAAATAATGGCACGCTTTCCTTTGCCCCATGCGATCAACTCCATCTTCAGGTACGATTGGTCCTCGCGCAACAGCAATCCAAGTGCCCAGGCGCCTACGTGGCTACGATCTCTGGTCAATCGCTCGCTCAGGTCCAACACATATCCACTCCGGGCAGCGGTACGCATTTCATCCAATGGCAGCCCGTTGACGTTCCTAATCTGCGCGCAGCACGCAACCAACGTCGCAGCCAAGACGCGAGCCGCTGCTGGAGGCACCTCGTGACCGCACACATCAATGACTTGCTCACTCCCGCACCTGGAGATGATTGCATGCACCACTGCGCTCAGCCCTAGCTCAGCCGCCAACAGATACGCTGGCTTGTCATCTTTGCCATGCCCTGCCACCGTCATCACAAACCCGGGCAAAGACACAATGGCGTCCACCATTTCAGCGCAAGCCACAGCATCCACCGGGCCAAGCTGAGCTACTGCAAATGCCAGCAGTGTGTTCCCATCGGCGTTCTTGAGGTCCTCTGTGTATGCGGGCACCAGCTCTCTCAATGCCGCGCTGTCTCCCTCCGCCACCACCCGGAAGGCTGTTGCTCCTGCCGAGCAAGACAACTGACATAGGACACTGTCTCGCACATCCAGGACCTGCCCAATGCTGTCCAGGAAGCATTGCGATCGATTGAAAAATGTTTCCTCCTCCTGCTTGACCTCCTTCATGACGTCCAGCAGCGGCTGTACGCTGATACCAGTCACCGGTTGCCGTTTGGCCACCTGGTGCTGCACATCCTGCAGTTCGTCTGCACACAAGTGTAGCACTGCTTCCTTACGTTTGCTGATAATTTGCTCGATGGTCTGCGAGCTCAGGTTACAGCTGAGCCGCAGCTCCACCACAATCACGCGTCCTGTAGAGCACCGACCCAGCATCCAACAGGCCAGCCACCTATTTTCTTAGCCCCGATGGTGCCCGTGCTCGTGCCGTGGTAACATATCTTGCCTTTGTTTTTGTTTAATTGGACTTCGATGGGGATTTTTCAATGCGAAACACTTTCCGAATCATTTCACCTGTCCTCGTCAGTACAGTAGCCATCTCTCTCGATTTCAATTTTCGATACCCCGAGGGGTACTGTGAGCGAGCACAACTTCCACGAAGTCCCCCTGGAAACTCGCATGACAGTACTAGCTAGGCTAACGATCGATGCACACGGTGAGGGCAGGGGCGATTTCTTTTTCTCTGTCCCGGATGTGCCGAGTGCTCTGCCTCAAAGCACGCACGCACGATTGAACGAAAGTGGAAAGCTGGAAACCCTTCTTGCATTGTCCATTCGGGGCTCGATTGAGTGTTCCAGGTACTGAGGCGCTCGTGAGGCTCGCCCCAACTGCATGGGGCTGTTTTTTGGTGGGGCCCACGCAGCTCGGCTGGATGAAACGTGCCTGCCCGGGTGAGTTTCTGTGTGACCCGGGCACTGATGTGTGCATATGCACTTGGACCTCCAGTCCCCCATCTCCCCGGGGCTTCTTCACCTAGCGCTTCAATTGGTGCCTGCTGGCAATGCCTTTTTCAGCTGTACTTTGACACCCACACTTTATTTTGGGGGCAGCCCGCCGTATCCACTTGGCAAGGAGGCCGTGCCTTGCAGCCAGTGGCTGTCCCGGTTAATAAGGGGACTGCGGCTGACTGCTGCTCAGCGGCTAGCACCGGCAACGGGTTGGCGATGTTGCATTACAGCTCAATTATTACAATCGAAAGTCAGAAGAGTCCGAGCGGGGTGGCTGGGCTCGTGGGCGCATGTGTGGAACCGCATGGTGGTGATGCTCCCGGTGGTGAGAGGTTGCTGGCTCCCACACCTTGGGCGGGGGTGCAGGAGGGGACTGCTGCAGTGAGGGGGCACCCTCTCGTTGCGGGTCTGATGGTAGTGTTGGAGGATTGGTGTGTGGGCCGTGAGGTGGCGGAAGTGGACGAGTACTTGATGCCGGAGGGATTGAAGTCCGTTCACTAAGGAGGCGCCTGCTGGGTGGGGAAGTTACGTTTCGGCGATAATCAGCCAGCCAGCAAGTCAAAGGTAACGAGCAGTGACGACAACGGATCCAGATTCAATGCTTCGAAGTCAGATTCCTTCGATCTTAATTGGAGCCAGAGCCTCTAGATTTTGGCATGGAATCGAAGAAGGCAGGTTTTAGGGTTTTCCCACCAGCGTGAAGATGACGAAGTAGCAGACTGGTGACTTTCTTTTCTGAGCTCTATCTGGGACAGTAATGCTGGGGAATTCGGGCTGGGGGCTACAAATGACACAAATTTGGCGGTGCGCATGCATGCGGCAACTGGAGCTACAAGTCTTGCGGAACGGTAGAAGGGTAACTACAACCCGAGGCTCAAGCTCCGCAAGTGATTCTGTGCATGGGAGAAGCGACCGCGGCTGCCGGCAACATTGCCTCCTTACACCTAATTGAGTTGTAATGCAATAATTGATCCCAATTGATGTAATCATCCTTAATGAGCTGTAAATGCAATTCATTCCTCCTTACGGGAGAAAGGTGGCATGAAAGTGGGTTAGTTGCTGCTTGGTTGTGCGGCAGTGAAAGAATACCACGAGGACCCGGGCTTCCCCGCCGGAGCGGCAAAAGGGAGAGCCGTCACCGGAGTGGCAAAAAAGAGGAGACTGGACTACAGTGATATTATCACAATGAAATGTGTGAAGAGCTCAAAAAAGTCCAAGGGTAAGGCTTCAATCTAGCGGGAACGAGGGGCACGCACACAGCAAATGTGGCCACCGCGGGACACAATCATACTATGGGTGGTAGTGCATTGGGCAGCGTTGCAGCAGTTGCACCTGAGTTCAGCACAGGCAGGAGCTGCATGGCAGCTGCTGTGGGCCTACATAGGCATGGTGTTTGCCTTTGTGACCATACAGACACATGGTCTCCGGCACAACCATGCATGGTGTGGGAAGCTGGGAACACGTGAGTTTGGCAGATAGATGGCGTGCTATCAATCGTGTTCCGGCGCCGGCATCAATTGCAAAAGAAAAAACGCCTGACGATTCCGATGAAGGGAAATCAAGCAGCGGATGGAGCTGCCAGAGCATTGGGTGTAACAGCAAAAATCGATGTTCCACATTTTTGTTCACTGTATGTCCATCGACAAAATATTTAACCCCTATGGAGCGGATGGAATTTTTTGCCAAAAGCACCAGTTTCACAAATGTGCCGTTTTCACGGTATATATGGTACCGTGGTAAGTGCGGGTGATTCGTTACATGTTCCATAACTCCTATAAAGTGATTTTGATCTATGAAATACATGATCGCATGATATATACAACGATATATCGGTGATATACAAGCCAAAAAACACGTTTTCCAGGAATCGAAAGTGTCAAAAATCAGTTCTCACAACCGCTTATTCGAGTATTAGGTCGCCCCTCGACCATAAAACAATCGCCTTTACTAATGTCTTGAAATTAGTAATGGTGGCTGTAGTTAAACGCACCAATACATCGAAATATTCAAGCAATAAGGTGAAAAAAACCATCAAAAAACAACGAAAAACATCATTTGTCAAATGTTTTCCATACTTAAGGCCATATTGTGTGTTTGCGGGGAAATCGACTGTTGGGAAAGTAAGTATTGCCCATATGAGGTGCATGGTCATTTTATATGGTAGTGGTCACCGAACCAACAAATCCTCGTCGATGAATGGCATCCACAGCTCGATTTTGCACACTTTAAGATACTTTTGACCCAAATTTCATGCCTAGAAATAAGCAACTTTGGGGATTTTGCTACAACAAATTTGCCCTTGGGTGAGATATATATACTAAGTATATGTGTAGAATACATTGTTGAGTATTAGATATACCTATTGCAACGGGTGTGCAAAGCTTGTATGGCCGATTCCGACAAGTGCTATCGGGCTGAGAAATTAATCCAAGCTTTGAGTTTGAAGTGGTTGTACCGTATACGGTACAAACCGCTCCATAGGGGTTAGTTTAGATTAGTGCAGTGTTGCCTATTCATTGCAAATGTGAATTGAAGCAACAGTGAAATTTAATGCTTACTCGAGGCATTATATAATATGCGCTCGTGGGATGAGATCACCATCGCACAAGATTGGACCCCAGCGGTACAGGTGAGTTTTATGTTACTGCTCCTTTGAGGTATTGCCGACTATTTCATCGGCATTGCAGCCTAAATAATAAAAAGGTGTTGAAACACTAGGAACTAATCAATGTTGCAGCCTTATTACTTGACTATTGCAATAAGAGTTGACAGACGGTCCTCAAAAATACAAAGTGATGAAACACTTGAGCAGAGCCATTGATTTTTTACACTTCCCCAGGCATCATTTGCTTGGTGATTAACAATGCTATATTATTGACGGTATATCGCACTATTGTTTTTTATAAGATAATCTAGGAGCTGTTGTATTTGAGGAGGGCCCTCCTGCCGCTTTTCACAAAGCACACCAGCAGGCATTTCTATCACACTAAACGGCATGAGATCGGCCGACAAAAGCCGGCCCACGATCATCCCAGTGGATGTGAGAAGTAAATCAAGAGCAGGGTGGGGCCGTGACAAGATACCACAAACTCATACATATTCCCAACCCAGGTGCAAAGCAGCATGGATAGATGATACGATGTGACCAATCATCGCCCAACAATTGTTGGTCCCAGGGTTACGGAGTAAGCGGACCCTGTTGGCAAGCCCCCCAGTGGCTCACGGTCGATGGATGGGACCCGTTGGTCCATGGTTATGCCATGAATGCAATCACACCACACAGCATGGACACCCCATGTCAAAAAACAAAAAACAAAACATGCGGGCACCTAAGTGCTCCCCACAAAAATTAAGGGAAAACACAGAAGGTGGACTTCACCACCCTCTGCCTCTCATTTCAGCAAAGGCAAACGAATCCACCGAGTTCTCCAAGAGGCAGTGCCCGCCAGAATGGCACCAAGGGGACAATCGCCTCCCAAAACCCACTTCCACCCGACGGTGGCCGTTCCCGTTCACAACGATGCACCAGTATCTCACATCAGGGCATTTCTATCACACACTGAACGGCATGAGATCGGCCAACAAAAGCCAGCCCATCATCATCCCAGTGGATGTGAAAAGCAAATCAAGAGCAGGGCGGGGCCGTGACAAGATACCACAAACTCATACATATTCCCAACCCAGATGCAAGGCAGCATGGAAGGATGATACGATGTGACCGATCATCGCCCAACAATTGTTGGTCATTTCTATCACACACACACACACACACATATATATATATATACAGAACCATAATGAACAATTCCGTCCCTTCCTTCAAGAGCAAAGAGGGGTGGAGGGATTTATACTACAATTCTATTATTGCCATGAAGTGGGTGGGGGTCCCACGCAAGCAGATACTAGATAGGTGTCATAGGAGGGGAAACATGTAACGCATGCATCTCACGTTCTCACCCAAGCTAGGTGCAACGATCTCCATGCCAGTGCACAAAATTATGTATTTTAAGGGCAAAAGAAGAACCGCATGTTTGTGCACGCAAGTGTGCGGGCTGCAATAATCAGCGCAAAATGACAACTCGGTCTCACGAGATACTAATAACCATCGTGCACGCAGCCGAGGCAGGAAGGGATCCCAAAATAAAGTGAATACTGCACCGACACAAGCAGCGGGAGTGCGGAGTGAGGGACAACAAGTGATGGTTGGGGAGCAGAGCCAGGAGGGCCTTTGCAGGTACGGAGGGTCCAGAAACGTCACTTTTCGGCCAAAAACAAGTTAGGGTTTGGGTTTGGGTTCGTAGCATGCGAACCGTCACAGGTATTCACGATCTGAAACTTGAGTATTTTTTTTCAGCTCAATTCCAGTTCGTCGCCAAAAACCTGAGAACTCGAAACGAAGAATTGGATCATTGACATCGATCGCAAAACGGTGACGAAAGTGACGCTTTCGTCACCGTTTTGCGATCGATGTCACGACTTCAAAATTTCGGTTCAGGTTTTGGGGATTGTTGCATCAAACTACAATTGAGCTGAAAAAAAATACGCACTTTTCAGAACTTGAATACCTATAGCGGTTCACATTTTATGAGCCCAAACTCTAAGTGTATTTTGCAGTTTTTCAGCCTTTTTCTGTGAAAAAGGCCGTAACCTTTGGCCGCCTCTGGACCCTCGGTACCTGCAAAGGCCCAGGAGCAGAATTTAAGCATGGTGAGCACCTTTGATGCGCGGCGCTCCCACGACCTCCATGCCAGTGAGCGGCGCAAACACAATCTCCTTCTCGTGGGGGTACTGGCTGAAGGGGGAGATATCCGCCCCACGGTCTACCATCCCCATTTGCACCTCAAAAACGAAAGCAGCCTTGCGCTCGTCGGAGCTATCCGCATACTGCAGTGCCACCTCCTCACTGCCACCCATACAACCTTGCAGACCCTCATAAATTGGATAGAATACGCCCACTCTGACAGAATAAGCTTGCTGAGTGTATATGTGTAGGTGCCATGCACAGACCTCCTCGGATCATCAGGATGACCCAAAAGATCATGGCCGAGAACAACGCACATATATGCGTGGAACGGTTAAGCAAGTGCTAAACAACATGCATGGCGTGGTATGGGTTGATTGATGCCACAAAGCTTTGCCACTCAGAGTGCAGTCCAACCACAAGACTGTTATTACACTACAGTATCATGCAAGTGATGATCCTATCAGTAGTGCAATGTGCGCGCGTCAAAGAACAAGTCTTAGTAAGCCCCAATGGCCATCTGTGCTGAAACTGCATCGAAGCCCATGCACGTACCTGGTGGTGGTGCTCATGAACGCCATCTCAACTCCGCCCTGTGCATAAACACCGACAGCTCCAAGGCCCTCATCACCAAATAGTATGACTTAAATATTCAAATGTATAAGACTACTGATAAATTACCATACATATTTGAAAGATAATATAATTTCAAAAATTTATAAGCTTGAATGGATTCTCCCTTGCATCTAATAAGTGTACATTAATACAACCACCGAGTTTTATTACACCGTCCGGCGTGCGTGTGGCATCTTCTTTCACATGGGCTCTCTCAGTCCTGGAAAGAATACGGCAATTAAGTGACAGCACCCAGCCAGCAGTGCAACAACCACACACAATCATGCAAACCTTTATCGAGCAGTATATCTCACTCAATCTAAGAGAATCTAGCTAGATAGGATGACCCATGATCACCACCGTGTACAGCCTTATCTCCTGTAAACCATGACTTTTAATTGAGCGGCTATTTTACCTTGACACCGTGGGCATTCGGGTGCCAGAACTCATCAGGGAGCAGGCCGCCGGAAAGCCCGCGGAACACCTTCACCGCCTTCTGGATCTTGCTCAGCTTCAAAATGCCGCTGTTGATGACGATGATGGTGTTCACATAGCGGTTGCCGGTGTACTCTGCACCGCTGAGCACCTGGCGCAGCAGCGGGTTGTACTTGGCAAACATGGGGCCTGTGTACAGCCGCAGCGCGATCACCTCCTCGCGCAGCAACGTAGCGTGCCCCGCAGCTTCAAGCTGAGTGTTGATAGTCTCCATCACCTGGCATGAAATCGTCTCCCCACTTGCCTAGCTCAGCTCATATGCTTGAGCAGAAATGAGTGAAACATAAATGCTTGCAACGGCATACCGGTGCAATGACTGACGAGTTGCTGCAAACAGTGCATGGTGAGGGCAAGCAATTTTTCATTTTTATTTTGATTAGCTAATGCCAAAGAGATCTTTGGCACTATCATAGCAATATTGCTGTACTTGCTTAGGGTACAGTTGATTTTCCCCATACACTGCCGCTTTTCAACAAGTGCCACTGCCAAGGGTATTATTAGTTCCGACAGATTATGAGACTAAGGTGCCATACGATTGTTCATATAGTTGCCCTGCTAAAGCTCAGAGAGTTGCCAGCAACACCCAAGTCCGCCAGCCCAACAGCTACCCAAGACTGGCTCCACATTCCACAGCCAGTGCTCTTTGCCTCGCCCACGCTCCCGATATATTCAGTCTCAGATCTCAGCGCTTTGTCAGCGTGGTAAAATGCCCACGCCTCTGTGGTGCCTACATGTGTGTTTCCAAACTGTTTTTGCAGACCTCACCAGTGCATACCATACGTTTCCAGATGCACGTGTTTCCATACCATCTTTGCCTGGAGCTGCTAGCTCCGAGGTTTAAATCTTCTCACACTGTCCAAGCTAATACTACTAAGCCTCTGAAAGGAATTTTCTGAGCCACACAAAAAGTCCTTTGA
Organism: Cymbomonas tetramitiformis; assembly: GCA_001247695.2. Taxonomy (NCBI): domain Eukaryota; kingdom Viridiplantae; phylum Chlorophyta; class Pyramimonadophyceae; order Pyramimonadales; family Pyramimonadaceae; genus Cymbomonas; species Cymbomonas tetramitiformis. The sequence continues at coordinate 12,611 of LGRX02024599.1, read as the reverse complement.
AAGAATTCCCGATGCATAACAGGCCAGGGCAACCTCCGATGACACATACTTGTAAGAATATCCACTGAAGCACTGAGGCGGATAGACTGCAAGCTTTGTGTGCCACAATTTGCATTCATTATGAACTAAGGAGTTCATATGGCGGCGCCACTTTGAGGTACAATGACACTGCGCCCTCCGAAGGGCTGCAGGGATCGTTTTCTTTGACTTGATCTCTTCGACGTCACCTTGAGGAAACTGTCTAAGGGTGCCATTTGCCGTGGATGACGCGCATGCACCGTCTCACACGGGTACTGCCACGCTGGCTGCGGGGTGACCACGAATTCCCATTCCAACTTTGGCGTGGTTGTTATGCCATAGTTGCCAGTGGTAAACTCTGTAACGGAGTCTGCACAGGCGACATGTTCACGGCGCATGTTCTCCTCCAGGCTTGGCACCACGCTCGGGGTTCCCAATACCTGAGGCACCCAGCCTCCTCGCACTCATTGGAGGCTCGAAAATTCTAGGAGTGTGTGTGTGTGCGTGCGTGCTGCATTGCGCTATGTGCACTGGACGGAGCGCTGGCATGGTTACCAACCTTGGACACATCGGAGACCCAAGCGTTTAATAGCGTGCACGTGCAAGTGGCGCAGGGCCGAAATCCTGCACTAGACGCTTTCAGAGTGTCGCAATATCAAACACAATGGAGAGCACCGGGGCTCTCCAGCGGAGCGGCCCGGAGCCCTCTAGAGAAGATTATGGCTGCGATCGTGACACGTTCGTACGTTCTCGCTTGAGGAGCAAAAGATCAATGCTGTCGTTGGAACAAATGCGCTGTGCGCAAAAGTGGTTGTTATTTTCGCAAAGCTTTCTTGCAGAAACTGTTGTGGCGAGGCGTGCAAGATACGACGCATTGGCCGCTTACCTTTACGAGCCCTCCAAAGAAGGTCGCGAGATCGGAATACGAATAGGTAAAGTTGCTCTCCGACAGCGTGAACTTTCCGTTGAGCGACTCCGCATCGCGAACAGGTTGCGCTTTCAGCGTCTTTATCGCCTCTATCAACAGACCTGTCACAGCAGGCAACCTTCAATGTCAACCTCAGCGAGCGGGAGACTCAGGAATGGATACTTCTACTAGTCTCACTCAAGTCCTGCGGTGACGGGCTACAAAGTGATACATGGGCGCACTTTGCCCTAGGAAGCATCCTGGTGCGGGACCTACCAGGAAGTGCTCGACTAAAGGCGTGAACAATGCGATCGACGTGATCGGGGGTCAAAGAAACTACGGCTTCAAACTCATCCGCAGGCTCTTCGATAGAATGAGCATTGCCGCCACAGTGGAACTGCGTTGGTGAGACTGTGTTCGTGAACGTTTGAGAACAGGCACTGGGGGGTACTGGGGGATCGTTGACGAGCTTGGCGAGCTCTCCTAAAATAGGCGATGATGTCAGGAAGGATAACGTTGTCCATTTCGCTGCAAAGTTTTCTGTGCACACGCTCATTACCCCACGAGATCTCCGACGCTGCACAAGAAAACAAGTTGCTCTGTTTCTATAGTAATGCTCACAAATTAAGGGGCAACGAAAAGCGGGCGTGGTGTCGCCAAGAATAAAGCACCCTTGCGCCCGTCCTAAGCATCCCGTCCTAAGCGCTCGACGGTCGCGACAGCTCGCGATCCTGAATCTGAACTGCTCGTCGGTTTTCTGAATTACAGAGCTCCGCGATTTAATCGGGCATTTCCAGCATTTTTAATGCCGCGGTAAATTCGGCCGCCATTCGTTTTTCCGTAAAATCTGTCATACTGAGACACATTACGTCTGTATGTATGATCGCGCTTGACACACACTCGTGTTCCCAGTGAGACACTTTACGTCCAGAGAGATACTTTACGTCTGTTAATGAAGGGAAAGGGAAAGGCGAAGGGTTTAAGATTTAGCGGCAGTAGGAATAGTTTTCAGAAGCATATGAAAAGTATTCTAGTGCTTCTGAAAACTATTCCTACTTCTTCTATATCCTAAACCCTTTGCCTTGCCTTTTACTGCTGCACGCGACCGGCAAGCATCTTTGAAACTTCCGAGTTTCAAAGATGCGTTTTGTATTTTGGGTGCACCCTAAAATTACATGATTCAAATTAAGTGTTGAATATTCATTGTAATATGAGTTAGCATGCGAGGTTGCAAAGGCATCGGGACAGAATATACGAAACTGTCCTATGCCTTTGCCTTTGGGTTTGGGTTCGAACGTACCCAAACCCAAAGATGGCAAGCAGCCGAGGGCTTCCCGTGCGTCCTAGCGCACGAAACTTGGCACAAATACTGCCAAGGGATATATCTTTAAGTTACCTGAAGCTCAAGGCTTCAAGTTACTTGTGCGCGAAACGCGCAATGTATTTCAAAGGCAGATGTTTTGGGTTTGGGTTTGGGTTCGAACCCAAACGCAAAGATGCCAGACAGCCGAGGGCTTCCCGTGCGTCCTAGAGCACGAAACTTGGCACAAATACTGCCAAGGGATATATCTTTAAGTTACCTGAAGCTCAAGGCTTCAAGTTACTTGTGCGCCCAACGCGCAATTTATTTCTAAGGCAGATGTTTTGGGTTTGGGTTTGGGAACACAAACCCAAACCCAAAGATGCCAAACAGCCGAGGGTTTCCCCTGCGTGTGCATGTGTGTCAATTCATATGAACATCGCACAAACGGGAAGCGCTCGGCTGTTTTGTAATTTTAGGGTGCACCCAAAATACAAAACGCATCTTTGAAACTCGGAAGTTTCAAAGATGCTTGCCGGTCGCGTGCAGCAGTAAAAGGCAAGGCAAAGGGTTTAGGATATAGAAGAAGTAGGAATAGTTTTCAGAAGCACTAGAATACTTTTCATATGCTTCTGAAAACTATTCCTACTGCCGCTAAATCTTAAACCCTTTGCCTTTCCCGTTCCCTTCATTAACAGACGTAAAGTGTCTCTCTGGACGTAAAGTGTCTCACTGGTAACACGAGTGTGTGTCAAGCGCGATCATACAGACGTAATGTGTCTCAGTATGACAGATTTTACGGGAAAACGAATGGCGGCCGAATTTATCGCGGCATTAAAAATGCTTGAAATGCCCGATTAAATCGCGGAGCTCTGTAATTCAGAAAACCGACGAGCAGGTCAGATTCAGGATCGCGAGCTGTCGCGACCGTCGAGCGCTTAGGACGGGATGCTTAGGACGGGCGCAAGGGTGCTTTATTCGCCAAGACCGCCCGAACCTGTCGCTCGCGCATGCGCGCATGTCACCTCGGTTCCATAGAAGGTGTGGCAGTGCGCGAGGCAGCTCGGCTGCTCCCATACAGTAAGATGGTGAGTAGACCGGTTTCAATAAGCGACAGGGTACGGGCGCTGGGAACTCGACTAAGTCACATGCTGACTGCTGCGTCTATCGCGTGAGACAGTGACCACAATGAACGTCGCCGGCAGCAGACGGTGAACACATGTCACATCGACATCGCGGACACCATTGCCGCTGCCGATGCTGTTGCGTGACTGCTTACTCGTTACTGTGACACTCGTTCTTCGTTGACCCATCCCAATCCGCAATTGCATCGTAAAATTCTTCAGCTACAGTACGCAATTTCTTCAACATTCCGCCGCCTCATGGGGCGAACGGTGCTGTGACTGCTGTGATACACGCAGGGATTTCCAAAGTGCTCGGCTACTTTTATTTTTCAGTTCGCTTATCATAATGTCAAGGTATGGCTTACGCGAGGTCGACTTTACACAAAACTTCGGAAAATATTTTTATTCGATAAACATGTCGCTTAAACCAATCTAAACATATTGCGCGCTCTGGGTATACAATTGACCCAGGCATTGAAAAGTTATGGCCGATACCGCTCGGTTACCTCCCATACTTAACCATACTTAAGAGCACACTTCAATCGCATTTATCTCACGATCTAGAAAATCGGAAGTTTTGTGTAAAGTCGACCTCGCGTAAGCCATACCTTGATGTGTAAACTTATGATACTAAGTGTGCGCAGGTCATGTCGCAGGTATCCGATTGCGAGGAGGGACGCGCGCTCTTGAGATGTGGAAGTCGAGGTTGGCGAATGCCAACCTTGCTTGGGATGAAACCCAACCATATCGAACTCACGAATGCGCCATGAACCCAAAACCAAAACAGCCTAAGACTTATGTCCACTCAATGCTCCTCATACTTTGCATAGATGCCAAGGATGCAAACGTGAAATATATACGATAAGTTCGATATGGTTGGGTTTCATCCCAAGCAAGGTTGGCATTCGCCAACCTCGACTTCCACATCTCAAGAGCGCGCGTCCCTCCTCGCCATCGGATGCCTGCGACATGACCTGCGCACACATAGTATCATAAGTTTACACATTATGATAAGCGAACTGAAAAATAAAAGTAGCCGAGCACTTTGGAAATCCCTGCGTGTATCACAGCAGTCACAGCACCGTTCGCCCCATGAGGCGGCGCGGCGGAACGTTGAAGAAATTGCGTACTATAGCTGAAGAATTTTACGATGCAATTGCGGATTGGGATGGGTCAACGAAGAACGAGTGTCACAGTAACGAGTAAGCAGTCACGCAACGGCATCGGCAGCGGCAATGGTGTCCGCGATGTCGATGTGACATGTGTTCACCGTCTGCTGCCGGCGACGTTCATTGTGGTCACTTTCTCACGCGATAGACGCAGCAGTCAGCATGTGACTTAGTCGAGTTCCCAGCGCCCGTACCCTGTCCCTTTCAATAAACTGAGACATTCACTGGGAAGGGATTCTCAAGGGCTCAAGGTCTCAAGCAGCTCAAGTAGTCAAGGGTAGACTAGTGACACTGTTGATCGCCGACTTTCCTTTAAGGCACGGTATCGGTTTGGTCAAGCGTAATCGGTTATGAAGTAATTTTCAAAAATAGTAGCCTAATTCGATAAGTGGTTTTGACCTCCTAACCAAATACTGATGTTGGTTTTGAAATACTGACCCAATTGTAATGTAGGTTTTGAATTGTCAAACCAATTCGATACATGGTTTTGACAGTCAAACGTAATTCGATTGGGGGCTTTGAGGTTCATAACAAATTCGATTGCAGGTTTTGAATGCTCAACCCAATTTGGTCCGATTATTACAATTATTAGCAGCAATTGCTGATAACTGCCACAAAGTGCAGTCATACCTGAACAACTAATTTACTCAAGGTTTACTGCCACCTTTAATGAGTGCTTTAGCGTGCCCTCACTAACCGCCTTTTGTAAGTCTCCATGCATTCTTCCAGCCCTGCTAAACACTCTTTCAACTCCTGCAGTAGTTGCAGGAGGAGCATGAAACTGCCTACACATGCGCGCTACATTGGGAAGCGAGGCCGCTACCCTTTTCCAATACACAAGCAAGTCAAAATCAGGGTCACACTGGTCCTCCTGAGGCAAAGATAAATACTGGTCTAGCTCATCTCTCTGCGTGTGGCTACTTGCGCTACCACAGGTGCAGTTGCCAAATTCTTGCGCCGCATGAAGGCCCCAACTGAAGTATTGGAGGCTTGCTCCACAACCTTCGGCGCAGGTTGCTCCACAACCACTTTCCAGTCCGACTCCCACGCACTCCGCAGCCATGCCAAAGCTCTGTCAAGCACACTCCACAACACACGCTCAAACAATTAACAATCTACTAGCAAACAATACACCGGTCAGCAGGCTGCGTGCGCCAAGTGGAGGGCGCCCCGCAAAGCATTGCAATGACACAATCAGCAGGCTGCGTGCGCCAGTGGGGGGCGCCCGCAGAGCATTGCAATGACATAGTCAACAGGCTGCGTGCGCCGGTGCCTACAAAATATCGCAAACAATAGTTGGAAGTGAAGGTACCTTTCGCGCGTTAAGGATCCCGAGTCGAATTTTGTTACCCCCTCGAAGTCGAAATTCTTGAACCGGGGATCCAGTAACGTGGCGACGCACAAGTCTTCCAGCTCAGTCACCGGAAGATCTTCAAAATATCTCTTAGCATAGTCGGCATGCATCAATTCTCTTCCCTTGCGGACTGAAACAGCCAACTGATCATGCTGAACTTCCTTACCAGCAACGAAGACGTTGTTCACTGGGTCGAGCTCCTTCACAATTAACCAAGCCGTCATCGGCAAGATCAAAGAAACGGTCGGGTGTTTAGTCGCCTCCATGATCACGGAATAGGTTGCAACTGGCTCCAACACTGGCACCTGCACGAGAAATACACGAGATACTCGTCATCACCCCCAACAACAACATACATTGTGCCTACAAGCTTGAACAAAAGCATATAGAAGATAGAGCAAAAAAAACATACCGACTGCTGAATGATCTTCCAGTCGATCAGGTCAAGGGCATGCTCCTTGTAAGTACTCCCATCGTCCGCAGGAACAGTCTTGAGTTCGCAGTGGTTCACGTCATACATTTGGACGCCCAACTGAGTGTCCGCAAACCACTGCCACTGGAGCAACGTGCCGTTCCACCTCGTTGGCGAGTCGCGCGGCGGCACCAGTTGCGGGATCTTGTAATGGGCACAACACTCGAAGAGTTTGGTACGCCCAAGGTCGGACCGCCGGTGATGTGAAGATATCCAACGCGTCTTGGTACGTACAGCTGCATTGGCCTCCACCTCAAAGTACTTGAGAACGCTACGTTGGCCGGTATGATCAACACACCGTGAACTCTCGAAGTTCTCCAGGCCCACCACCATATTTGAACCGTTATCCAGAACTGCCTTGTGCAAGCTGGAAGTGACGGTGTCCTCGCTTGCGGAATACTTGCCGATTCCAAAGCTAGAAAGGTCCTCCTTCACAGCTTTCTCGATGTTCGTTCCAGTATGAGCAACGTCACTGAATGGGTGTGCCGATCCAAGGAGTTCGTGGTATACGAAGCTGCGGTCGATGAGGTACAACATTCCTCCAAGCAGTGCAACGCCACCCTCGCTCCACAAGTCGTATGCCGCTGAAGGCTCGACCTACGAAACACACTCACGTATCAACGACCAATATTACGGAAATGCATATGGTAGCATATGGTTTCGGAGGGTACCCTCCAATGATGCTAAGGTGGCGGAGACACCCTTTCCGCTCGCATTGAAGCTCGGAACCGGAGCTAACAATAGTATTGGCTTAAAAGCAAACAGACAGTTGATTTTGGACATCTGTCCAAGCATGTTTATTCAGAAAGGTTGGTCAAGTGATAGCGGCACACAAGACAAAAACAAGGGTCAGCAACCAGCAGGGCTAACCGAGTGTACCTTATCTTCCGCAAGCTCTTTGGTAAGAGCTTCCACGTGGAAGTCCGCCTTCACAGAAAGGGAACACACGTGCTTCTCCAGCGTATTGTACGTGGGTGGCGTGTACAACTCATTGCTGAGACATTGAAAAGCCTTGCGCAAATAGAAGTCCTTCTCGGTGATGGTGTGCGGCCTAGTGGAGTCGCACACCCATCGGGCAAGCAGCGAATGCACTTCGTCCCGCTTAGCTGGAGATAGCTTCAACGTGGAGCCTGCAAAACAAACGACGGAAATGCCCTCCTATGAACGTCCACGTCGCGTCCACGTCCCATTAGTCTTAGATGAAGAACTTTTCATCTCAAACCTTCAGATATGACGTAGTAGCACATGCATGGTTTCGGAGGGTACCCTCCAATGATGCTAAGGTGGCGGAGACACCCTTTCCGCTCGCATTGAAGCTCGGAACCGGAGCTAACAATAGTATTGGGTTAAAAGCAAACAGACGGAAATGCCCTCCTATGAACGTCCACGTCGCGTCCACGTCCCATTAGTCTTAGATGAAGAACTTTTCATCTCAAACCTTCAGATATGACGTAGTAGCACATGCATGGTTTCGGAGGGTACCCTCCAATGATGCTAAGGTGGCGGAGACACCCTTTCCGCTCGCATTGAAGCTCGGAACCGGAGCTAACAATAGTATTGGGTTAAAAGCAAACAGACAGTTGATTTTGTACATCAAGGTAACGGTTTGCGTCCACGTCCAACCCTCCATAACCGATAGATCTCCGGGACAAAACTAAGAAAGTGTATCAAGAGAAATAAGATAAGGAGCCTGCGGTTTGCGTACCGTAAGCCTTCATGTCCACTTGGATTGTTTCGTTACACGAAACATCTCCACTGCCGGGATGCTCTTCATCGTCGTGGTTGCCAGCTCGAATGGCAACACAGCATTCGTCTTTGTGGGCCTTGCTTAAGTGCGTCCACACGTTAGTGGTGTTAGCACTGTGGGCGTAAAAGGCAGAGCATCCTGGAATATCACACTGCGTGCACACAACACCAACAAATCAAGTTCCAAAGACGGAAGAGAGGTAACAAGGAAACGACAGGTGAGCATCCATGCATTCAAATTACGCAGATAAAAACACCGGAGCGAGTCTGGGGTGAAAATGCACCCGAAAGCCAAGGACGTGCCCGTCTTTGTCCACCTTCTCGCTGTAATAGTTCCAGCAAGGGGCAGTGCGGCGCCCACGTTTCGCAGGCCGAAAAATGTCAGCATCATGGTCGAGCTCGGTGCAATCCTCTGCAGCTTGCGCAGCTGCCTCGCCACTAGTCCGAGACCTATTCTCATCCTCCGTCTCCTTACGTTCTCGTTCAGCATCGAGTGCAGCAGCTTTATCTTTACGGAACTGTGCAATATCGCTTTCCAGCCCAGCCAAATTAGACACAGGCTCCCACGTGTTAAAATTTTCAGAGTAACCTAGCCACTTGATAAAAAACTCGGGGTATTTCTCCTTGTTTTTATTTGTCACACGCTCCGCTATTATTTTTTCAACTAGGAAATACTCATCATCCATTTGAGTATGTTCAAGAGCAAAACGAGGAGTTCTCTTAACATCCCCACTACCCCTAGGCTTCAAGGTTGGGGTGTTAGCAGCCTTCGCCTTCGCTGCTCTGGACATCAATCGGTTGCGACTACCACCAGAAGGCATGATTCGACAGCAGAAGGGAGAGAAGAATGACCTGAGAGTTGTGCACACGAAGTCTTCTTATACCCCCGTGAGCGAGTCTTGCGGTTCACGATGTTCTCCTTGGCGGGAGACTCCACTACAAGTTTGAAAATAATATCTCTTCTGACCGGGACGTGGCTAACTCTGTTGCCCAACAACAACGGAAACAGCATGCCAACTGGTCGAAGCGAAATTATCAGCGCTCAATTTTCAACGTCTGTCAACGCTTCGGTTTGTTCAAGTGCTGTCTTGTCTTGTGCCCATCGATCCCCCATTCCGCAACTGGTGCGTGCCGCCACGCACCACCTACGATAAGTCATATTCAGATAATTCAGATGTTAATCGTATTTTCCCGATTTTGACCCCGATTTTGACCCGATGTTGACCCCGATTTTGACATCTGAACCCGATTCGATTCGTGGTTGAAGAGCATTCGCCCGATTCGATTTATCGCTTTGAACTGCGAACCAAATTCAATTCTGGGTTTTGAATTCCCAAATCGATTCGATTGGTCGCTTTGAAAACCCAATCCAATTCGATAAAAGGCTCGTCATTTCAAAACAAATTCGATAGTGATCATCGTAATTAATTGATTAATCGGACAATCGGCCAAACCGATACCGTGCCTTACTTTCCTTCCGTCATCAGTGATGACCGTCATTCAGGAGACGGATCGTCTGATCTCACTCCCCGGATCGAGGAAATGAAGAATCACGAAGTGGCTGTTCACCTCCAGCTTCGAAGTCCAAGTGTCGCAGAGTGTCGCTCTTAAGTCGGAAATTGGTGAAAATACTTCACTTTTCCTGCCTGCTGACGATTGCTGCGTCTTTCTTCTCCGTTTCCTAACGCAAGTTTTCTTCTTACAATCATGAGTTTCGCAGCAATCGCTACTAGTTCTGATTTGCGGAGGGCGACCCGCGCCTCCCGCAGCGCACGGCCCCGTCAGCTTGATGAGAATTCCGTGCCCAACGTGTCGCCCGCGTTGAATGCAGCGACCTCGGCTCCGCGGGTCTCCCCTCCGCGGGAGGAGCCCGCAATGTTTCGCTCGTTGGGTCTTAATGATTCTGAAGACGGTGACGAGGTGGTCGACGCGGGGGAAAGGTGGTCCTGAGAGAATGCTGAAACGCCGGAGTCGCCGTCCGGACCGTCCTTGTTGCAAGAATTGTCGTTTGGTGACCAAGCTGCCCCTGGACGCGCTGACTCTCCTCCTCCGGCAAGAAATGTGCTGCAGAGAACGTCCTTGGCGGAGGATGTTGCGGGGGGGGGCCAGCCTCCCTCTCCGTCCGCAGGCGTCCCGCGATGAAGTCCACCAGGTGACGGAGGAGAGGCCGACTATCCCTGACTTGACGGTGAACGCCTTTACTGGGCTGAACTTCTTCGTGTTGCCTGGCAAGGAACTACTTTTGAACCCCTCTATCTTCAAGTCCGAGCACCTACGGAAAATCTGTGCCAAGGTCCCCGGTATGGAGGTGACGAACAACCAGTCCAGAGCCACTATGGTGAGGAATTTGGAGAGCTTCCGCGAGGTGCTGGAGAGGTCACGTACGCCCCCGACGGGGGATATGGCTACACCTGTGACTTTGACCCCGCGTGCTGATTTGAACGCGGGGGGGCCGGTCCCCCCGCCAATGGGGGACGCCCCGACCGACTTGGTGTCCCGGGAATCGGGACAGCAAACACCTCCCGTTGTCCCTGTTACCGAGGGCACGGGCCCCCGGCGGCCCCCGTCCCCGTTGCACGTCCGGCCGGGAGCCGCGCAGACCCCGACGTACCCGCCGGGGTTCGGCCCGCACACGGACCCGAATGCGGAGCAAGGACTTTTCTCTGGTCTCAATCCCCCCGCAAGCCAAGCACAAGAACCTCTGCAACCAGCCCAGGTAGCTAGCCCGAGCGCTCCTGCTTGACCTCTCCTTTCCTTTAGAAACTTGAATTCACTTTTCGGTTAATTTTGCTAGGGCCTTCTTCTTCCCTGTAGCTTGAAAAAACTTAATCAGCCTGATCAACCCGTTTTCACTAATTAGGAATTCTTCCCCTCCTTTAGAATAGTCCGGTCCCCGTCCTTGTCCCAAAGAGTAATTAGTTAGGGCCCTTGCAGTAATCTAGGAGCGCAGTACCCGTGTTTGTGGGCGCTTCCTAGGTGGTGAAATTTGGTTCTTGTGAACTTTTATGCTTGCTGTTTGTAGCCTGTCAATTTAAAAGTTTTGACTTGCTTTGAAAGTTTGAATTTAAAATGCTGCTTGTGTCCCGTGGGGACAACAAGAACTTTGTTATCCTCACACTGAGTGAGGCTCTTCTTGGAAGAGTATTTACCCCGTGGGGGTTTTGTTGTTTGAAATCCTCAATCTGTGAGGTGTCTCCTCTTGGAGGGACGGTGTACCCCGTGGGGGTTGTTTATGTGGACAATTGGTTTCCAAAATATCTGGTCGGATGTAAGCTCCTGGTTATAGGCCTTCCTGACACAAAATTGGTTGATATTACAGGCTCGGGAGGCCGATGAGGAAGTTGTACTCACAAGAACACTGACTGCCCCAACGGTGGGATGTCGCAAACGCGTGCACATGATGGTACGAATACTGTCGGGTCCGAGCAATCTTAACGCTCGCGGATAGACATAAACTCGTTCTTAACATTCACTCGTGTCGGCAATTATCCAGGCAGTCTTAACACAACACAAGATCGTAGAGCTACAAATTTTTTGAAATTTTGATATTCTGAAATCGAACGCTAAGCTCTTATATGCAAGCCCAGATTTCCAACATGAAAAGGAATAAAAACAACAGTAAAATATATTCATAAAAGATCGGTATAATAACCACAAAGTACGAATTATTGTACAAAGCTGTGAGCAGAACTGTCTTAGCACTCTAGCACTGGCACGCGAACAGCCACCTAGCACTTGCGAAGCAAAACAATAATGAGTCCACTAGCCTGACCTACAGTCAGAGCATACTTATATCTCAATGCTCTGTCACATTTCCCAAAACTGTAACGGGTTCTAGCCCTTAAATCTTCATCTAGCCAATGGAAAGTCATTATTCCATGCCAGCTTTAACAATGTTACCGTTCACCACATTTTGACTGACACGTCAGTGGCAGAGTAGTCACTGTCATCTTCATCTTATCATTTCTTGGTCACCCGATAATGACCATATCTTCTCTGGCAGGTCTGCACCTCTCGGGCAGTCATCTTAACGAAGCCTGCCATACTTGTCATCTCTGTCACGTGTGTCACCAGCTGGACAAACCCGGCGCGGTACCATGAGAAGCCGGCGTTTGTTACGGCTGTCGCAAACGCGTGCACATGATGGTACGAATACTGTCGGGTCCGAGCAATCTTAACGCTCGCGGATAGACATAAACTCGTTCTTAACATTCACTCGTGTCGGCAATTATCCAGGCAGTCTTAACACAGCACAAGATCGTAGAGCTACAAAATTTTTGAAATTCTGATATTCTGAGATCGAACGCTAAGCTCTTATATGCAAGCCCAGATTTCCAGCATCCCCCATGAAAAAGAATAAAAACAGCAGTAAAATATATTCATAACAGATCGGTATAATAACCACAAAGTACGAATTATTGTACAAAGCTGTGAGCAGAACTGTTTTAGCACTCTAGCACTGGCACGCGAACAGCCACCTAGTACTTGCGAAGCAAAACAATAATGAGTCCACTAGCCTGA
>LGRX02024598.1:0-32052 GCA_001247695.2 Cymbomonas tetramitiformis | reverse complement strand
GGTTAGATGCATTTGATCGGCGGACTCGTGAATGGAAACAACCGCCGGCCGTGAAACGGATGCCCCGTCGCAAATCCGCTAAAAAGGCACAACCCAACGGTAGAGGCAATGGAGCCGGTGCCGCGGGCGATACGGTCACTCAAGAACGACAAGGGCGTGGCGGCCGTGGGAAAGGGAAAAGTGGTGCTCGTGCCGCGGGCGATACGGTCACTCAAGAACGACAAGGGCGTGGCGGCCGTGGGAGAGGGAAAAGTGGTGCTCGCGCGACGAAGGGTAGCCAAGGTGGTAGGGGTGAAATCTCCGCATCGGTGCAACCGGTGGCATCGAGCTTTGACCATGACCAATTTCTCAAGAACCCTCGTAATTTCGGGTGACTCGTAATAATGTATGTTTTTCGTGATTGAGATGACCTTGCCCCATTTTCGTGTGCAAAGTGTTGTTATGCATTACGCAATGTACGACTCTTGAAAATATGTGCTAGGGATTCGTACCACGCCGTGCTAGACGACTACCGATGATATGTGATAACAATTCACCGCATCCCGCAGTATACGGCTCTCGAAAAAATGCGTTAGGAAATCGTGGCACGCCGTGCTGGACGACGCCCGAAAATATGTGATAACAATTCACCGCATACCGCAACATATGACTCTCGAAAATATGTGCTATGAATTCATGGCACGCCGTGCAAGACGCCTCCCGAAATTATGTGATATCGAATCACCGCATTCCGCGATATACGACTCTCTAACATATGTGATAGAAATTCATGGCACGCCGTGATACGAGACGACTACCGAAAGTAGGTGCATATGATGTAGGATATGTATGAACAAAAAAAGCGAAAGTAACGAGTTTGTGTGTGGGGCGCCCCACGGGGCGCAGTATTTTCAAAAAGGTTTGAACCCCAGGGGGGCGGTTGTGGGGCGGTTGTGGAGCCCCCCCCGGTGGGCGCAGTTTAAAAGAAAAAGGTTCAGGGTAACGGGGGTGTGGGGGCGGAGCCCCACTGGGCGCAGTCCAAAAAAGTGTACTTACGGGGGTGGGGGGGTGGAGCCCCCCACTGGGCTCAGTCTTAAAAAACTTTTCCGTATTGATACAGAAGAGGAGACGGGAGGGTCCAACGCAACGCGCCTTCATTTCGTGGTTTAAACCATGAACTTCTCATTTATATGGGAGCCGATTCATGCGAAAGGTCGCCAAAAGAGAACAATCGTGCCGAACCGCGCAAAAAACGCGACTGAATCGGCTGTCGCGGGCTGTCGCGGGCTGCTCGATGTTGTTTCCAAATGCTCGATGCTGTCGCTTCGTTTCCAAATTTCGGGAGGAGAGAGCAAAATGTCGAACAGCATCAAGGATTTGGAAACAGAGTTCAAAAGTTATGATAGTGACGTGGCAAGAAATAGCATTCGGGTCTGAGCGAGCAGTGCGACCGTAGGATCGGTCGAAGACGAGCGAGCGACAAGCTAGTTATAGCTGCCACGTCAGACGTATATGCTCTGGACGGCGCCTCCGGCACAGTCCAGAGCATATAGTCTGACGTGGCAGCTATAACTACCTCTTATCGTCATAGATTCCTTTTTTCGCATGACACCGATGACGATAACTACCGTACGTGTCATGCAAGCTGGGCTATGTAGCCGCAGCTGATTAGAAAACTGGTTTAGACCTTGCCGAGTACACCTTTCAAAGTTTGGTTTCCTTTAGTTTTCGAATTTTCGGGAAACGATAAGGCGGACGCACGCGTGTGCAATTGTGTTGTGGTAAGCGTGCTTATGGCGAACGGAGTTTTTAAACTCTGATCATATCGGAAATTGTTCATTATTTCGTTGTATTTTACTTGAACTCGTAGTCAAACGTCCTCCATACCTTGGCTGAAAAGCACGATGCTCTGCAACAATTACAGCGACAACTCCGACAGTGAGGGCACCACCGGGATGAGCAGTTTCTGTGAGGGGGCGACTTATGGGCACCCTGATGCCGCGCTCGCGCTCTCCACAGATGTCACGGTGAAGATGTACCCTACTGACTTCACAGTGAACGACAACCCAAGCTTTGGTGTGGACTCTGAAACTCCATGTGAGCACTCAGACAGTAAGATGAGTAATCCGTCAGCTGATGAAGCGAAAGTGGTGGATTCAGATGGTCAGAAAAATGTTTTTTCCACCGTTATCACCGATGAGAAAACGTTGGTGTACGCGTGTGCTTTCCTTACCACGATGGGAAGTTATATCGTAGCTTACCAAGTTGCTTTGATAGCCGACGACGTGGGATGCTCGAGTATCCAAGCGGGAATTATCATTTGCCTATTGCGCCTCTTCCGTCTGGTACCTGACGGGATTGGCATCTGCTCCGGAGGACGCGACCATCTCTCCTACCCGTTCTTGCTAGCTATATCACTGGTGCTGACGATAATCGCACTGATAGTGGAGCTTGCTGGAGAGCACGTTATGTCCCTAGCCCTTCTTTGTGTTGGATGTGGTATGTCGTGGGCGTCGACACCTCTTAACATGATCGTCCCACAACTGTCCAACGTAAACGCCTCACCCGTCCTCTGTCGCGTGTACTCCCTCATCATACACCCTTTTTGCCCTTTTTGCTTCACCCTCGCTGGCCTGCCTCCCAGCGCACTACTGCGTGCTGCAGATATCGTGGTGCCCCTCGCTGGGCATGCCACAGGGTGCACTCTTGCGTTGAGATCATGGCGCCCCTTGCTGGGCATGCCTCCTGGCGTACTCCAGCGTGCTGCCGAGCTCTTGAGGGCCTTCGTTTATTACGACGATTGAGATGCTTGTTAGGTTGGGTGATGGTGGGTGTTATATGTGGCAGGCTTCGGGGGATTCAATTAGGCGCTACGAAACGTTGAAAGTTTCTTTGAACCGGGGAGGGTCACTAGGGTTAGCTGCGAGCTCTTTGGCAAGTGGATCGCTCTACGTCTCTCTTGGCAGGAATGGAATAATAAGTTTTGTTTTGGGTATCCAAGTGTTGCATATGTGTGGTGCTTTTGCACTTGGGCGGGCAGTTATATTGGCCAAGAATGTGAATGCTACCAGAGAGCCATCACCAGAAGTCAAAGTGACAGTGAAGGAGAACGCCTTGTCCGTCCCGACTTATGTATGGTCTTGTTTCATGACGAATTTGATGATGGAGTTTATCCTTGGAGTTTCTCTCGTATATTTCTCGTTGACCTGGGAAAGCGAGCTTGGTGCCACCGGCATATTGGTTTGTAGCGTCATTCCAACGGCTTCCCTCATTACATATGCTTTTGTTGAGCTTGTTGCCTGGAAGAGAATCCCGGAGTCTGTGCAAGGATGGTTTATTTTCCGCACTCCGATGTCCCACTTTTTGCCTCCAACCTTCACGCTGCTACTTTGGATGGGCATGGGCCTACAAGGATCTTCTCTTGCCATAATTGGATGTGCTCATTTTGTCACCTGCTTTGTGAATGGGAGTGTCCAGCGTAGCGCACAAGTGAACATGGGCACTCTATTAATGTTGCGTCCTGGTACAGAACATATCGTTGCTATTCGGGAGGCCCTCAATACAATTACTGGTGCGATTGGAGGCACTGTCGGGGTGACTCTTTACGACCAACTTGGTCAGCAAGAGATGACATTCTATATCTCTAGTTTTATGTGTACTATGATAGTCCTTCAATTGGTACTCGCTGCGGTGCACTACAATCAGTACATCTTGAAGTTGGAACACATGCTTGAAATATATGAGGACCGTATGTCAGAAGTTGTTCTTAAAGAAGAACCATCAAAGATCAAAGCAGCGCGTATCGCAAAGAAAAATAGAATGAAATCCATTTTTACCTCACAACAGGCCATGGACGATATCGAAGCTAAAGTAAAAAGTTTAGGGTTAGATTAGTACCTTATTCAATTCAATGAGACAGAATTTGGCCATTGCAGAATTTGTGGCCAATGCTTAGAAATGATTTTTTGGACATAATGGTTTTTAAAGTGTCACTTCGTCGGGTTATATTTCGTTGCAACTCGAGATACGAAGCACTTAAGTGCATGCACCACGGTGGCAAAGTACTGAAATTTCGACTTCCAATTATTCGTTATGCAAAATGCACAGAGTCGAATAAAACTTTTGTCGAATACCAAAACTCTTTCATAGTATGTTTACAAATGTTGATGGTCACCTGCTCGGTGCTCGGGTTATGCGACAAATAATTCCGAGTTGGGCAGTGAGATAATCAGAACTACAGTAACATTTTTGGGATTTTCTTGCATTTTACCTTGTCGATTTACTTGCATGCATCATGGGACATGTCGATACCTGAATATCTCTTGCATCAAGTCATTTAATTTGATGGCACATCTTACCGGAATATCCTAGTTCACTAGATATCAGAGGGTCCCGGACTGTGTGGATAAACTCTCTCAAGATAAATAAACCCTAAGCTAGATATACCCGGAACGGTCTCGCAACGGTCTCGGAAACTAGCCTCCCTGTGACACAGCGTGTGTCACAGCACGAACCTATAGATCAGTCAGCAGTCCAGTGTTGGTCCTAGGGGTCTGTCATAGGGGCCTGCACCGGGACTCCCAGTCAGGGCTGCCTATACAGATTCCAGCACACCACCCCAGCACTGTGGGTGGTGACTGGCTAGGAGAGTCAGAATAGTAAATCTCTAGGGCAGAAGCCAGGTTGACAAGTCCTAACTGCTAATCCAACTGCGCAATTCTGATACACAAATTGGAATCCCTCTAACCAGCACAAGAGAAACCATGCAGGCAATGCAAGTCCTGCTAAACTACTGAAAAGCTCTGTGCCAGTAAGTCAGATTAAAGAATTCAAAGGTGTCAAAGTAAAAGCATAAACCAGATTGAAGACCATGTTGAGGTCAAAGTACATCTCAGCACACTACCATGAAAGTGGTGTACTGCCAGAACCAGAAACATAACTACTCGGGGTCAAAGCTCAGAGGAGCACCTCCACCACATCGATCACCGTAGTAGCCCGCCGTAGCACGGCGGAGCAACACGGGGCGGCCAAAGTGCAAGGTGTCGGTCACTGGAAAATCATTCGCCAGAGAATTTGACGGAGTCGGTGTTGCTGATTCGTCGATCACGGGAGGCTGCACCGCACCGGGGTGCTGCCAAGTGCTGCCTGACGGTGGGGCCTCGTCATCCGAAGACGATGCCGGCGACAGCGGAGGACCGTCCTCAAACAACATGGCAGGCGGCGGCGGCCCGGGATGCCACGGCACCGGAGCCATATAGAGGCCCTGCCGCCTCTGCACCCGCCGGTGCTGGAGACGAGGCGGAATAGCACACGGCACCGTAACAAGCGGCGCCTCCTCTCCCCTGCACAGCACAGGCTGCGGCGCAGCCCGACCCGATACCTGCACAGGGTCGATGTCATTGGCCACCGTATAGGTGGCAGCTCCCACTCCCATGACAGAAATCAAGAGAATGAAGGTAAGAAGGAACGGCATCCCCCACAAGCCCGCGTGGGCGGGGAAGCCCCACGGAGGCTTTCCGCAGCCGTGGCTGCGGGGAGCACCGTCATGCCAATCTCCCAAAGTACCACCAGAGTGAGGTGCTCGGGCTGCGGGCGTCGACGAGTGATTTGCCGAGATTGTCGAAGCACGCGGCTTCACGACGAAGCTGCCGTCGGCGAGGTCCTCGTTATCGTCCGTGTCGTAACCCGTGAGATCAACCAGTCCGATGGCGGCGTGGTTCACGGTCTGAACGAACCCAGCGAACTCACCGTCCGCGTCCGCTGTGGTGGTCACCCGCGCCGATTGAAGTGGCGCGGGCTTCATATCCTTTCCCTGCGAGACAGGCATAGCAGGGGCCGGCACGGCGGATGCCGATGCCGCCGCACCACCTGCCGGAACCTGCTCCTCCGGTGTGGCCATCGCCGCGGCGGGTCCGCACACCAGAGCCGAAGCCTCCTGCCCGATGCCGGCAGTAGGCGGGAAAGATGCGTGAGTGTAATGTACCGTGTCCTCTTTATTGATTTTCAAAATTAAATAAATATTTGGATTTTTTTACGTCTTAAGGAATAGTTAAGAAAATAAATTAATGTTTCGCATTTAAAATCAATAAAACAAGGAATAGTTACAAAAATATTTAAATATCCGACGCTCGCGAGTGTATAAAACAATAAAGTGGGTAAATATATAAAGATATGTCCGACTCAATGATAAACATAAAATAAGCGATAATTAAATCTGGGTTCAACAATACGGGTACGGCATGATACGGCAGATCTCCCATACGTGTATCCATACGTATGAGATGGAGACCATTTTCATTCGAGATGGAGACCAGGCGGTCCCGAAAGCTACTAGCTACTATAACTATGATAATAGTGCTAGGTAGCTGGGAGACCTTCTATGTATTTTGCAGACACACTGATATTGTCGGCCAAAATTATTGATTTGACGGATTTATTCGTTCCGTATCTCTCGTGTGTCCACAGTGCCTCTGCTATGCTGGAGTATTGAAGATTAAATTCTGCACTGTGCAAACCCGAAATGTATACGGTGTCCGCATCCATCCATCATCCACAGGTGCATATTGTCGACCAATATTGATTTGATTTATTCGTTCCGTGCCTCTCGTGTGTTCATAGTGCCTATGCTGTGCTGGAGTATTGAAGATTAGATTTGAGGTATGAATATTTATTTATATTTACCGTTATTTGTGGCCACAGACAACAAACAAAAAACTAACAACAATGATCGAATGTAATAAAGTCTTGGTAGCAAATATTGTGAATCGATAAACAACAAACAATAAAGTCGGATAATTAGATAAATATAACTTGGTCGTAGGTATCATAAAACAAATAAGAATACCGAATTTAAATAAGTTTTCGTGCTCAAACCCTTATTGCTGAAAATACTTTATTGCTGGCCGGGAGGGGGGGATAAAATCAATAAAGAGGACACGGTACGGGTTGGCCGCGGAGTGAACCTCCGCGGCAAGATCGTCGAGCCGGCGGAGAATGTCATCTCCCTCGGAAGCCGGCTGCTGCTCCACGGTGAAACCGTAGGCGGACACGTCGATGCCGCCCACCGCTCCCGCACAAAGCACCGCGGGCGGCCCGTACGCGGCTGCCGCACGTGCGAAGGACTCCGCCCCATCATCCGCTGCCTGCTGGAACAACGCACACATGGCGAGTGCGTGCACCCCCTCTGCGTCCTCCTCGTCGATGGGAACGCAGAATGCCGCAGCAGAGGTGGGCGGGTGTTGGCGCCCGCTCAACGGGCAGTCGCGGTAAAAGTGATACGCCTCACCTTTTCCTGCCTTCTTGCACCTACCGCAGAACGGCTTCGCCCGTTGATCGTCGCGGTCGAATCCCACGGGCGGGGCTTTGTGGGTCCCCACACGGAATCCTCGCGGCTGCTGCCCCCGCTGCTGCTGCTGCCGCTGCTGCACCCGCTCCCGTTGTTGACGCACAACCGGAGCGGCCTCGCCGTGTTGCCGCTGCACGAGCTCCTTGAGCTCCGTGATCTTTTGAAGAAGGGCGTCGTACTC
Organism: Cymbomonas tetramitiformis; assembly: GCA_001247695.2. Lineage (NCBI taxonomy): Eukaryota > Viridiplantae > Chlorophyta > Pyramimonadophyceae > Pyramimonadales > Pyramimonadaceae > Cymbomonas > Cymbomonas tetramitiformis. The sequence goes on along the minus strand of LGRX02024598.1, from coordinate 24,547 downwards.
GCTGCTAGACAGGTGCGCGGAGATGCCGTCGGCGCCAGAAGCCGGCTTCCCCCCGCCCGTCTGCGCCCAAGCCTGGTAAATTTCCACAACCATGGAACGGAGCGAAACTAGTGACACATGCGTCAAGTCAGCAGCCATGGGTGGCTACTATCCGACAGTCCTTCCCCAAGGACTAAATTGAAAACTAGTCCTTGGGGAAGGACTAGCGCCGTCGATTTTTTGGGGACGACCTAGCCAATGCCAGTGACCCTATGGCTCGGTTTGTGTCACCAATGTGACCTAAACTAAGTCCCTTAATGCCCCATTGGCCACGGGATGGCGCATGTTGTTGTCGGTGGACGCCCATGTGGCATGCACCCTACTATTTCCATGAAATCCATTCAAATCGCCAAGCTGATTTCAGTACCTGATTTTCATGATTTCTTTTGGGAGAGCTCTAGGTCCCAGATAGGTGCCGCAAGTGGTAATATTGCACAAGTATAGGCTATCCAATGATAGGTGGGCGTGGCGGTGAGTTGGGGTTATGCCATTGGTCGCTATATGGCTACTGCTTGGTGGTACTTGTCATATTTATATCAGCTGGAACTGCTTAAGTATGGGGCCACATTGCCCAAATTGCAGCTTTGCATGGCCCATATCATGTGGTCTATGGGACATATTACAAATAGTGAGCATAGTGATGCATAAATATGACTTCAAACTATACCTCGGTATTTTTGGGGGAATTTTCCAACCATTAGGGTGCGTGTTATTGAATATTTTGCTCGAATTTTGGGTCGAAAAATGTCATAATTCAGCATTTTCGTCTTAGTGGTGGTGTTTACCATGCGCTGAGAGCATAATATATCGTCATTATACGCCATTTACGGTTATGCACCTTTACATTGGGTCATAAATCCGATGTGTGGTTGGTGGTACATCACCCCCTATCCATCTAAGGGGCCATTAGGGGCCATGCCGCCACTAGTCCTTCCCCAAGGACTAGCCAAATGAATTAAATTTAGAGCATGACATAGCCCTAAACCGCGGCTAGATTACGGGTACCCAAACTTTGAAATTCAAAATCCCACAAAGATAGGCACTTAGGTTGTGTCCCAAAGGATTTTTTGAAGCATGGTGTTGGGTCTAAGGACCATTAATCCGGCCGTAATGTGCATTTCCGCCTAGTCCTTGGGGAAGGACTAGTGGCCCGGATAGTAGCCATGGGATAGCGGACCTTCACCGCAGCGTAGAACACGGGGTCGAGTCGGGTGTAGAGGGACAACTTCCGCGTGGCCTCGGTCGGTGTCCAGTCGGAAGCTCGGTTATCCCGCACCAAACGTTGCTCCTTAGCCAAGATCGGCTGCGGGTCAACGTTTGCGGGATAACGCAACGCGGCGTGCTCCTCCTGCTGCGACTCTCGCAGCGCCACTGGAACACAACCCTTGATGATGTCGACAAGGGCTCGCCGTCCATCTCGGTCAGTCGAAGAATCGGTACCAGTCAGCCAGACGAACGCGTTGCTGTGCTTCTCAATCACCAGGGCAAGGACGTCGTAGAGAAGCCCATTCACCCTGTTGACCACGGGCGCCAGAGGGTCGTCGAGGTCAAAGGCACGTAGCTCCAGACCAGCCGACTGAAACTCCGTACGCAGCTGCACCACCAGGTCGGACAGAAGGCCAGCGTCGTCCGTACCGCGAAAATGATGTTTCTTGTCGCCAAGAATATCCTCACGGATACTCTTGGCCCAAGCTCGATGCAGTCGCGTCTTGTAGATCTCGTCGACGAGCTTGGACTGCTCCTGCAGGTAACGTCTGACGGCCACGTCCTCGTCTACGTTCGATGCGGGGTTGGGGGTAGGAACAGAAGGTGTAGCCGCCGTCGGCGTGTTCCGTACCCCGTCGATCAACCTCAGAGAGGCGTCGATGTCGCTGTCCCTCGTGAGGGACTTTTTGGATCTCGTAGTAATTCCCATCTCTAGAAAAGCCTGAGGGGAGGCGGTACGCTGCAGCACGTTTGGGTAGGGTCGCGGGGAAAATGCGACGTCACAGATACGGACGGAACGGTCGAGCCATGCAAGCGAGGGGCAAAGGAAGATGTCGTCGAAGTCAAAGGTGCCAAGGTCACCAGCCCAAAATACGGTAGCAAGCGGGATCAGAGCGTGCAGAAAACCGTGAATGAACATTGCGACGACGAAACCCGATCCAAGCCGGTACCCCATAGCTGCGGCCCAAAGCCGCTCACCGCAAGCTGCTCATCTCATAATTCCCACTGATGCCCAAACGCGTAAACGCGCACCACCTCTCCGAGCGGCCGTTTAGCCAATCATGGCCAAACTAGCAAGTGGAATAAAGCGTGGATGGGGCCAGGACCTACCGGAATATCCTAGTTCACTAGATATCAGAGGGTCCCGAATTGTGTGGATAAACTCTCTCAAGATAAATAAACCCTAAGCTAGATATACCCGGAACGGTCTCGCAACGGTCTCGGAAACTAGCCTACCTGTGACACAGCGTGTGTCACAGCACGAACCTATAGATCAGTCAGCAGTCCAGTGTTGGTCCTAGGGGTCTGTCATAGGGGCCTGCCTGTCAGGGCTGCCTATACAGATTCCAGCACATCTGCTGGATGTGACACACCGACAGTTTAATCTGTCACTTGTCACTTCCTAAAGTAGGCTGGGTGACCGTCACCAGTAGTCGGGAAACTCCCGTTAGTATTTATGTGTATCTCCCTTTTATCAAGCTGACTTTCACCGTTTCTGATTCCGTAACCCTTAACTCAGGGTTTATCGCGCTAGTTAGATATATATTACCGCCGAACTATATATCCGCCAGGTTTGGCCCCACTTACGCTTTATTTAGCCACTGCGACACCGCCGGGATGATTGGCTAACCGAAAGCCGGACGCTTGGGATGGAGTGAGGCGCTCCGCGCGTGGGAGTACCGGCAGTCGCGGGTATGGCCTAAGTTTTGTGGGTTGATTTACGGCGAGCTGTAGGCCTTTGAGGACATTTTTCTACGGGACTTGACGTTGGATTGGTTTACGTATTCTGGTTGGTCACCACACCGTTTCGTATCGGCCGCCATCTACCACACGACTTCTCGGAATTCCTGCTCTCTCACGGCAGCCGTATCGACGACCCACCACATTTCTTGGCCGCCCAGGACTTCCGCATTTTCACGCCATCTTTGCCTCACTCCACCCCTACAGTCTACTTCATCATGGTTGCATCCACTAGATCTACGGCTAGCATGGCAAATCGCCGCCGCACGTTGAGCACAATTTTTGACTCCGTTGCTGCCAGGCATGCCATCACACCCGCGACTCCGCCAGCAGCACAGCCGCCCGCTAATTCGGCAGGGGCTGCGTTTTTAGCCTCGGTACGTACGTTACAACGAGAGCACTTCGACATGAAGGTCTCCAAGCACGTGCAACGCAAGTTGTTCGAGGGCAAGATTGGCAGGTTTTCCGGTACGGAATCACACGCGGCGGCCCTCTTCACGAGGATGGTCTCCGCGCTGCAGACAGCATTCGTCACTGAGGACATCGGGTTCGCTCCGCTCTTCACGCTGGACGACGCTACCTTGGCCGTCCGCGTGGAGGCGAACAGCTTATTCTTCTCCACGCTCGAACTGCTGATCGACCCCTCGTCGCCCGCAGCGGACTGGATGGACTCGTCCCACGCCAGCTTCCCGGCAGACGGTAAGCGTGTTCTGCTCGAGTTCGCCCGTCGGATGATCCCGATTGGTGACCCCTTCCAGGGGCAAGCGGACATGTTCGCCGTCCGCATCCCTGCGGGCATGGACCCTCATGGACCCATCGAGGATTTCAACGCCGCGCTCAAGGCTGCGAGGACGAGGGCAACGCTTTTGGACGAGGACGTGAAGTCGCTTTTCATCAAAGCGCTCGACACCACCTGGTACCAGCCGGTGGTGTCCCGCTTGCTTCCGTCACGACCAACGAGCCGCCCGCGACCTACTCACAATCCAGCAATGGGTACGTGAGTGCTACGGCGAACACGTGCGGGCGGGCACCGCCACCGCGTCCGCACACCGGTACTCCCACGGCACGCACTTCATGGAGGAGGACAACGGTGATTTGGACGCGACGAGTGGGCTCGCGGACTTGAGGACGATGGTCCTCGACTTGACGCGGCAATTGGCCGCCTTTCTCGCCACCGCCGAGTCCGAGCCGTCTCCACGGGGGTTCACTCCCCGCGCAGACAAGCCGGACCGCCGCATCAAGACCCGCTTCGCGACCACGCCCCTCCCCAAGGGAGGGAATTGGTCTCAGTCCATCTCCAAGAAGGTCGCCTTCCATCGCGACACCGGTGCGACCGTCCCCTACTGCCAAAATCAGATGTGCGCGAAGGGCAAGGCGCGGCATTGGCATCGGGACTGCCCGAACGGAGGCAGGACCGGACTCTCGGCCTACGCTTTCGCTGAGGAGGCCGAGAACTCCGTGTTGGCCGTGAAGTTTCAACATGCCATCGACCACGACGACGCCGAAGAGTTCGACGCCCTCTGTATGCTCGCGGGTGGGAAGCCGGACATCTTCGCCGACCTCTCCGCGTGCTCGTTCTGCGAGGAGGACGGTGAGGCCCTCGTGTCCGCCGTCACCGAGTTCTCTGAGTTGGCGCGCACGGCTGGGGAATCCACTTTCAATGCCAACACCTTCACCGCCAACATGCCGGTGGTGTCGGAGCCGGTCACGCACTCTCCGCCCGCGTCGGTTGAATCCGAGGAGGTATGGACCGGACCGCCGAGCCCCTTCTGCCCTCTTGTCACCCGCACGTTTGCCGATTTCATTGAGTGCACGGGAATTACATTGGGGGCGCCCGACGAGCCGGCCCCGAGCATGAATTTCCTCTCCGCGGTTGAGGCACCGGAGCGCGTGATGGACTGCAGTGCTTCCAATTATTGACTATATGTGTTTTTTTTGGTGTCAATAAGTCTTTAAATTTTTGGGTGATTTGTGCCTTTGTGAGAATTAATTTATTCCAAACTTGTTTACTGACGGGTATGTTTGCATGCGCGAGTGCATTTATTAATTTAAATCTTATTTATTGCTTGGCATGTTTGTATCAGTATTAGCATTTATTCATTAAAACCTTGTTTATTCGGTTGTGCTGGGGCCACAGTTGAACTGTGGTTATATACGAACATGTTGGCATATCGAACGCATGATTCCGGTCACGTTTCATCCGAAACTGAAATTGTTTTCTAGTGCGCCCGCTTGACGGGCCATTCACCATTCTGATCATATCTCACGCCGTGCGTATCTATTTGAGTCGTAATCTCGATAGCGTTATAGATGGCTATTACCCTTCGGGTGGCTTAAGCCACCCTAACAACGATTTAGGGTGGCTTAAGCCACCTTAACGTTTTCAATTATTACGGGAGCTATCGGTACCGGAAGCTAGATTTTTTAGCTCAAAATGACGGCGACATTGTCTTCTTTTAGACACTATGTGCACTATTAGGCGAGCCCAAGTTCCCGGTGAGCAATTTTGGGAAGTATCCAAGAGGGTGCAACATTTAGTAAAATTTGAGCGATTTTCCCGGTTTTTGCATACCCATGCTACTTCAACCGAGATTTTGAGGGTCAAGATGACCTCGGATCAAACTTTTGGCAAGACACTGCAGAAAGAGCAGCTCGAGATCTTGACAACATAGGTCTCCAAATTGTGATAGCGTCTTAGAGCAAGCCCCCGGTGAGCTAATTAGCTTAAGGTGGCTTAAGCCATCTGAAGGAAAATTGGGAAATACCCATCCTACTTCAACCGAGATTTTGAGGGTCAAGATGAACTCAGATCAAACTTTTGATAAGACACTGCAGAAAGAGCAGCTCAAGATCTTGACGACATAGGTCTCCAAATTTTGAAAGCACCGCCGAAGAAGCCCCCATGAGCCCTTTAAGTTAAGGTGGCTTAACCTCTAAGCTGCGAAGGGAATTTTCGGTCTTTGAAAAGTGCACGTTTCTCGCGATAACTACGTGAATTCTTGCCTGAATGCATTTTTGAAAATAGTGTCGGAAAGGTACGTTCAAGGCGGGTTGCATGATGGCGTTCAAATTGGATGACACGGAGTATCAACGACGTGAATTTCAACGAAACTTTTATGGACTCACGTGTTGTTTTGATAGTTGAAGCCCTAATTATGACCCTAGACCTCAAGTAACACTCTCACCAAGTACTATGCATGTTGTTGGGGCTACTTGTTACCGTTAGGGTGATGTAACACTATATTATGACTGCCCTACGCGTGACGCGTTCTTTTGTAGTTGAAATCAAGTACGTTTCGGCAAATACTTCGAGCATTGAAATAATTTAGCTGCGCTCGAGTACATGGTTGCATGCGGCCGATTGAGAGCTTTTCAGAACTGTCTTCAAAAGCGAATTTGACTAATTTCCCGCTGAGAAAATCAAGTTTGAGTGTTTGTTGCGATATCGCAACACAAGCCACCTTAAGCTGCGGGTAATAGGCATAGAGGACACTGAGCCCGACATTTTGAGCTATCAAACGTAGTGATACGGTCAGTATTTCTCATGACGAAGATATTTGGGGTTATGTCTGCAAACTGACGGGCCGTTTACCATTCTGATCATATCTCACGCCGTGCGTATCTATTCGAGCCGTAATCTTGATATAATCACACTATTTCAGATCGGATCCAATTAATTTATAATCACACTATTTATTGGTCGGGCAAATAGCATCGCACCTGGAGTTTTGTCTATAATAACTTGTTTATTGACGGTGCAATCCCCTGTCCAATCCGCATTAGATAATAAAAATCTTATTTATCGGGGATCAACCACCGTGCGATTAAACATTTATTGTTTCCTTATCTATACTATTGATGAAAGCTATTTTTTAAAATATTTAATTATTTTATAAGTCAATAATTGGAAGCACTGTACGAGCTCGCGACCTACGCCACGAGCGACGATGACGACGAGGATGCCTCGGTGGCACTGCCGCGGCCACGGTACGGCTGTGGGAACGGCATTCCGGGCTTCGGGAGGTCTCTTCTCACTTCGTCCTAGGTATGTGCACTATTGGTGATTTGTGCCACCGCCGCACCGCACACCGTTGCCCGTGTCGGTGGTGCCGATGCGCGCTCATGCACGGCTCCGCCGGTCGGTGGTGCTACGTGGACTGCCTCTGCAGTCACAACTACGGGAACTTCACCGACTGCAATGCTTCATGACGATCTTGGCGACGCAGTGGGAGGTGCGTACACGGTTGCTATTCCGCCACGGCGACATGCACGGTATCGGGAGTTGCGGCAAGGATTCCGCACTCTCCGCAATGTACCGCGGCCGCCAGAGCTATAATATGACCCCGACCCACCAGTTCCGCCGTCACCGCCTTACCCGCCACCGCCGTACTCGTCCGATGACGAGGAGCCGAGATCTGGTGACCATGCGGCTGTGATCGAGGATTCAGAAATTTCTTCTACGAATAATTTACCACCGGCCCCGGAGGCCGGCAACTACTTCACCCTCACGCTGCTCCGGGCCGGACCGCCGGTCCCGCAGACCTCTAGTGGCTGAAATTGATCACACCGCGCCTGCCTAGAGATTAGCTGTTCGTTAGCCTCCTAGCTGTGCAGAGGAGCTCTCAAAATTTGAGCTGTGTTTAGGGTTTTAGCACCTAACAGCTGTATCTGACAATCTTTGCTGTGAACTGGGACCGCCCTGACCAAGAGTACAGGCCCCCAGCTGTGCTACAGTTTCCTCCTGAAGTTAAGTAGGGAGTTTGTTGCTTCGTTTCACTACTAGCTCCGGTCACCACCCTAGGTGGTGTGCTGGATGTGACACACCGACAGTTTAATCTGTCACTTGTCACTTCCTAAAGTAGGCTGGGTGACCGTCACCAGTAGTCGGGAAACTCCCGTTAGTATTTATGTGTATCTCCCTTTTATCAAGCTGACTTTCACCGTTTCTGATTCCGTAACCCTTAACTCAGGGTTTATCGCGCTAGTTAGATATATATTACCGCCGAACTATATATCCACCAACATCCGTATATTGTCACGTCGTGGGATTATCCGGCGAAAGGATGGCAGCCAAGGGTGCCGTTTGGAGTTTTCGGATTTGGCGCGGCACGGCGCCACTCGACGGGAGGTGGCGCTAGCGCGCCATGCGCGCTGGCGTGGCGGCAACCATGATCACCTCGCGCCAAGCGCTGGCGCGGCGTCAAAAATAGTTCCTCCACGCTGGCGCGGAAAAATGCCACGCGTGCGCGCTGACGCAGAAAAAAGACACGCGTGAAAGCTAAATAGCTACAGTAAGTACTCATTAATAAGAAAACCCGCCAATAAGAAAGTAGCCAACTTTGCTGGGGGGGAGGGTGGTACCGATTTGGTGAATCACTCAGTAATAAGGAACTCCGATGTTAAGGAACCAGCCAACCTTTGGGGGGAGGGGTTACCCAAGTTGATGAGAAAAGCTGGCTGGACTTTTTTGTTATGGAATCACCCTGAAATAAGAAATATGGTGTTGGCTGCCTATCTTAAGGGGCATTTCATACATTTCATATATATTAAGAAATCTAGGCTGGAAATTTTACCAAAATGGTGTAGGCAGATGCTATTTTTATCAGATTTTTTAATAAAACTCTGCAAAAATCAAGGCACAGTGCAATATGATGCTTAAGTTCATACGACACTACAATATTATACATTCACCCGGAATAAATCAACAAGTGTATGTAATATCCATGACCTGGTACAACGAACACGGGTTCTGGATAGGTGCCCTTCGTAGCATTCTGGTTAAGCCATCTCCTATCGTTGCGCTTTGCAGAAGGCACCAGGTGCCAGCTGGTACACTATCCCCACTGCCATAGTCTTGTACACGCATGATGTGGTCCCTACGATCTCCATCCTCATACACGACCTCAAAGTTGTACCCGCGCCTGTGTGAGGGATAATACTTGGATACCCAGCCGTGGCACCAACCTACACCATTCAACTTAAAGAGAAGATGCCAGCCGACCATGGAACAATTCAGCTGGCCCGCGTCAGGGACACTCAAAGTTGTGTACCCGGCAGGGATAAACCACTTTGCAGCCTCGTCTGAACATTCATCTTCGTCCGAAAGTTCCTGTTCCCGTTCGTCTTGCAGTTCCTCCTATCACTCTCATCGAGTTGAAGGCCTATATTGCAATACTAATCATCAAGGGAGTCGCGAAGGTCCAAAATTTGGAGGCGGCATGGAGCACCAACGATAACCACAGGAACGATGGCATCGCGAAGACCATGCCATACTACCGATTCAAGCAGATCACACACAACATTCTTGAAAGTTGCAGACCCAAACGATCCACGCCTAAAAGTCAAAAGGGGGATGCAAGATATGCCACATTCACACTTTGCAGTGGTGCGCATTATCGGCGCATGCATAGTTCACGCATTCCCGTCCGATCATAGTAGGGCCTAATGAGATGAGCTGAGCTGAAATGAGTAGGGCCTAATGAGGCCTCTCTAGAATTTGTAGCCTTGGGGGGCTCTCTCTCTCTCTCTCTCATATCTCCCCCTCTCAGCTCTCAGCTCTCAGCTCTCAGCTCTCAACACTCAGCTCTCTAGAATTTGTAACCTTGGGGGGTCTCTCTCTCTCTCTCTCTCTCTCTCATCTATCTCATCTCTCTCTCTCTCTCCCCCCCTCTCAGCTCTCAGCTCTCAGCTCTCAGCTCTCAACACTCAGCTCTAAGCTCTCAGCTCTCAACACTCAGCTCTAAGCTCTCAACACTCAGCTCTTTAGAATTTGTAACCTTGGGGGCTCTCTCACATCTCTCTCATCTCTGACTACGGAAAGGGTGATCTGAGGGTATATATATATAAGATATATATATGCACGATAAAGTCACAGAAAACACAGTGCCGGGTGCTCGGAAACGGAATAGCATAAACTGGGAAGACAGACATACGGACTGTCTAACTAGAGAAGGCTAACGGTACGAGGACACGGTCACGCGTGACACATGCCACACACAGTGAGGGGTGAAGCAAGGAGAAGCAGGCCCCCATACAGTGGGGGGGAAATCGGCTTCCCCGTGACACCACCTCACCCCGAAGGTGTGAGTGGCAATCCCAGAGCAAGCAAACCCTAAAACCTAAACCCAATGTCACTTAATGTCAGAGTTCAAGGGCCCATTGCAGCCAGCTAACAGCTGGCAAGATGTGGCGCTACTCTGCAAGTGAATTGTGGCTAAGTCTAGAATTGGTTGGCTGCAGTTGGTTGCGATGTGATCGTGCTTTCACTGAGTGGTGGCGGCGGTGTTCTCGAAGATGTCGAGGGGCATCCAGGCGATAAATTAACCAACTCCTGTGCGGTGCCAAGAGCCAAAAGTAGCCTGGCACCACCAGAGCGAATGCGTCGATGAGAAGGGGGTGGGGAGGTGGAAGGTGAAAAATGCGGTAAGGGGGCGCGATTGAGCGCATTGGGAATGGCTCGAAAGGAACGATGGTGAGGGGCGAAGTGGGCGTGGCAACATCACCACACACCACTAGATGGTGAACAGGTGGGGTGCAAGTCTCAATTATAATGGAAGCATTTCGGTGTTTCCATCAATCCTCTCCCACTCTCGGCTCTCGGCTCTCAACACTCCAGCTCTCAACACTCAGCTCTCACTCAACACTCGCTCCCTATAATGTGTAGCCTTGGGGGCTCTCTCTCATCTCTCTCTCATCTCCCCCCTCTCTCTCTCCGTCTTCGTTTCCCCCTCTCCATGTGGTGACGCCTTTCCAACAACCACTCCCGGACCGGGAGCCGCGTCACCGCTCGTTGCCGTGCCGGTACACCCCTTCTGCACTCCCATCGACAACCCCGCACGCTTCATGTATGCCACCTCATACTTGAACGGAGAGTTTTCAAGAAACTCAGTTCAATTCCACGTGCAGGAAGCAGCGAGAATGGAAGCCTTCGACAATGAGCAGGCTGAGTTCTTTGCTGGTGGCCACAAGGTGAATGTCGATATGGATGTGCAGCAGGAGGATCAGGTTGGACCAGAGGCTCGTGCGTCCGCAGAGGTTGCATCTGTGGATGCGATGGTAGAGGATGCAGGCTGTGCAGATCATGTCGATGTCGTAGAGCCGGATGGTGTTCGTGTCTATTGGGCGCACCTTACGGTGGGTTTACCCACCGTAAGAGACATTCGATAACCGCATGTTAGAGCTAGCATATTGTGCCAACTTGGGCAAACCCATGCTTTTCGACACACCTTGGGGGTTATATCAGTGCGTGGACTTGAAAAAAGTACTTTACATACTGTATAGATGCGTCTAATATGCGTGCTAATACCAAGGGGTCAAGCGAAAAAACATCTCAAATCCTTACGGTGGGTTACCCAATTATTGCATCTTTGGGTAGATTTTGAACATGCCCATCACATTCGGAATGTATCTATCACAATATTTTCATGAACTATGGCCCATAACAAATGTTTCTTATACTTGGCGCCATTCGATATATCGAATATATCACTCTACACAAGTAACTTAAGAAAAACAGACGAAAAAACACATTTGCAATTTCAATGTTTTTCCATACTTAAAATGACGATATTTTGTCTATACGGGGATATATATGCATGTTTCTCGCGAAGTATTGACTCAAGGTGGTAAAAATAGTTCAAACTTCACGAAATACACCCATGCGCACATTGGCATCGTGGATGAAACGTAGAAATCGGGCCACGTTTGTGTGCATTTGGGATCACGGCACCGAACGTGCCATCGGAGGTATAATTATTGGGATGGATACCGCGGATATATCCGATCACAAGTACATGTTATTCGGCTTTGTCCAGCTAAAACACGCTATTCGATGAAAACGACATTATGGAATGTCATTTTTCAATTTAATTATAGATAGCTAAATAATTCCAAGGCGTACGAAAATAACGTATTTTCCGACGAGACGTGAGACGCACGTATAAACGCGGGTGCCGGTGAGGCTAATAGATACGTACGTATGAGTGCTTAAATAAATTCTCAAGCACATGCAAGCATTCAATGTGGTAAACACGATACAAAATATGATGCGGTGACTAATAATTTCATTTTGTACATGTGGTTTATTAATGTTCAGGACTAGTCGTTAGCACTGCGACCACAATCTACGCGGTATCTGCTCGGATAGGTACGTATGAGTGCTTATAATAAATTCACAAGCACATGCAAGCATTCAATGTGGTAAACACGATACAAAATATGATGCGGTGACTAATTTCATTTTGTACATGTGTTTTATTAATGTCCATGACTAGTCGTTAGCACTGCGACCACAATCTACGCGGTATCTGCGTTCATTCCAGGTTCAAGACAGGCATTTGGCACGGCGTGCACTATTTACTCGGCTGGTGCGTCTCCGGCAGGTGCGGGGGGATCGCTGTCTCCTGGTGCGCCTTCTCCTGCCTCTCCTTCTCCCTCTTCTCCTTCTTCAGGAGGTGCACCAGTACCGAGTGCCTCGGGTTGCCCAGAATCCGTGCCGGTTTCAGGGGGTGGACCTTCAGGGGGTTCTTCATCGTCGCCATCAATCAACTCCGCAGCGTCCGCAGCGCACTCGGCGATTTCTTTCGCCTTTTTGAGGTTTTCCTCCTCTATGCGTGCATCCTCTTTGAGCTTCGCCGTTTCCTCGAGTGACATGCATTCCGTATCGTCAGTCGGCTCGTCGGTAATGTTCGCAAGCCGCTGACTGGCTGCTCCCTCCATGTCTTGGTCGGAGTCGAACGCGACAGCGTTCAAGCCGCACCGGAGAGCTGCCATTGTGGCCGTCGCGACCCCACACCCTGCATCCAAGATCCAGTTGGGTGACGAATCGTTGTTTAACCGGGCGAAAGGTGCGGGTCCCATCATGTGGCAGTTGATGAGGTCCATTAGCAGGTGCTGGGGCTTCTGGTGAGCGCATACCACTCTCCCATTGTCTTTGAAGGGTTGCTTGACGACAGAATACCCCTCCAACAAATTCGCCCTCGAGCTCGCCTCCGCTTCCTTCGTCGAGAAGTCGAAATCGCACATCCATGGTTTGCGAGTGGATTTTACCCCGGACTCCACGTCCGCCATTTGGAACCCGATGACAGCCGCTTCGAGGACATTGTACCGGATGGCTTTGTTGGCACCCACATCCTGGTTCTCCTTGCGCCACCATATGCGCTGGGTCCCACCGTTGCATTTGCTCTCCAGGATCTTCAGGAACCCGGTCTGCTGAGCAAACCCACAAAATATCAATATTGTCCAGTCCGGCGAGGTGGTGAGCGCCGCAAAGGCATCTATGAACTTGATCAGGTCGGCCTCGGATAACGCGTGCTCTGACACCTCCGTATCGAAGTCGTAAATAACGTCCAGTATCGTCCCCACGTAATGCAACTTCGGGACAGACTCGAGTTTCGTCAACTCGTCTTTGTAGATCATGTAGCCGGTTTGAACCGTCTTCATCTCGTACTCTTTCTCATGCTGTGCCTCCTTACCATCCTCCACAAGGGGGGAGGGAAGTGCCACCTATTATACCGCAAACCGCTTGTTAATATTTGAATGACCCAAAATTGCTAGCGCAATAAAACATGCAACTACATGAGGAGCACGACTATTACAACAAAGAATGTTGAAAGAACGCACACCTTAACTGTATTGGGGACGTAGTTAACGGGCAGCTGCCCGAGGTCTCCCTCCCCGGCCTGACACCGGGTAAGCCACGTGTTGCAGTCTGAGACGAATTGGACGATGACCTTGGGAACCGTGAGCTGACTCCCCCCTCGCCCAGTTTTACCTTGTTTCACCGCCTTGATGCATCGCTCGATGGCCTCCTGGCAAGCCCAAGTCTCACCGTATTTCTTCTCAAAAGCATCCCAATTCTCCACCCCAGATTGCGACACGATCCAGGCCTGAACGTTGCGTTGGTTCTTGAACCTCTTCAGGGTTTCAATCGCCTCTGGGATGGTGATCTCAGTGGTCAGGATTTTCTTCAGAACGCCGTTCAAGTAATCAACCTCCACGTCCGAGTGAAACCCGAGCATCGTCTGGAACAGGGGCATGCCCAACTCCTTCTTCTCGCTCTATCGCCTTCACGATTGCCTGCTGCAAAGGCTGTGCCGGCTAACCGACACTCAACGTGTTACCGGCGCTTCGAGGAACACGCCTAGACTTGGCCTTGCTACCCGACTTCTTCTTCTTGAGGTCGACACCTACATCCTTCAACGCCTCCTCCGCCCCAGACGTCTCGGTAGTCATGTCAACGATCTCACTGTCCGGAGCCCAGATCTTGCGTTTCTTACTCGACCCCTTGGTGGGGGTCTTAGTCTGCCCCTTCAGAATGGAAAAATAATTAATTTAGATTAAGTTTCCATAATTTTAGATTAACCCATTTTCATGTTGATTTTAGATTAAGTTTTCTTGATGTCATCCGGCTATGACCGGTGGTCCTTTTCACGACTCGTGTTCAAATAATGTGCACACAGGTCAAACGCTCTCGTTCCTGGTACCATCATGAGGAAGCCTCCAAAAAGCTTTAAGAAGGTTTGTCTCGCTTGTGATAATGGTGGGCGCCGTTGTAATAGACACTCACGGCGTGTTCTGCTTGAAAAAAAGGCCCCTGTACTTCTTCTATATCCTAAACCCTTTGACTTGCCTTGTACCGCTGCACGCGACCGGCAAGCATCTTTGAAACTTCCGAGTTTCAAAGATGCGTTTTGTATTTTGGGTGCACCCTAATTTTACAAAACGGCCGAGCGCTTCCCGTTTGTGCGGGATATTCACATTTATTCCATGGAATATTTCATATGGATTAACACACATAAGCACGAAGGCATCGGCCACGCATCTTTGAAACTAACGAGTTTCAAAGATGCGTTTTTTGTCATTTGGGTGCGCATACCCAAATAACAAATCAGCCGAGCGCTTCCCGTTGGCGTGGGGTATCCAACGCTTGAATGTTGAATATTCATTGTAATATGAGTTAGCAAGCGAGGTTGCAAAGGCATCGGGACAGAATCTACGAAACTGTCCTATGCCTTTGCCTTTGGGTTTGGGTTCGAACGTGACACCCAAACCCAAAGATGCCAAACAGCCGAGGGCTTCCCGTGCGTCCTAACGCACGAAACTTGGCACGAATACTACCATGGTACATATATTTAAGTTACCAGAAGCTCAAGGCTTCAAGTTACTTGTGCGCGAAACGCGCAATCTATTTCTAAGGCAGATGTTTTGGGTTTGGGTTCGAACGTGACACCCAAACCCAAAGATGCCAAACAGCCGAGGGCTTCCCGTGCGTCCTAACGCACGAAACTTGGCACGAATACTACCATGGTACATATATTTAAGTTACCAGAAGCTCAAGGCTTCAAGT
This sequence comes from Cymbomonas tetramitiformis, assembly GCA_001247695.2. Classification (NCBI taxonomy): domain Eukaryota; kingdom Viridiplantae; phylum Chlorophyta; class Pyramimonadophyceae; order Pyramimonadales; family Pyramimonadaceae; genus Cymbomonas; species Cymbomonas tetramitiformis. The sequence goes on along the minus strand of LGRX02024598.1, from coordinate 9,216 downwards.
TACTTGTGCGCGAAACGCGCAATCTATTTCTAAGGCAGATGTTTTGGGTTTGGGTTCGAACGTGACACCCAAACCCAAAGATGCCAAACAGCCGAGGGCTTCCCGTGCGTCCTAGAGCACGAAACTTGGCGCACATACTGCCATGGTACATATCTTTGAGTTACTTGAAGCTCAAGGCTTCAAGTTACTTGTGCGCGAAACGCGCACTTTATTTCTAAGGCAGATGTTTTGGGTTTGGGTTCGAACGTGCCACCCAAACCCAAAGATGCCAAACAGCCGAGGGCTTCCCGTGCGTCCTAACGCACGAAACTTGGCACACATACTGCCAAGATACATATCTTCGAGTAACTTGAAGCTCAAGGCTTCAAGTTACTTGTGCGCGAAACGCGCAATTTATTTCTAAGGCAGATGTTTTGGGTTTGGGTTCGAACGTGACACCCAAACCCAAAGATGCCAAACAGCCGAGGGCTTCCCGTGCGTCCTAGAGCACGAAACTTGGCACACATACTGCCAAGATGCATATCTTTCAGTAACTTGAAGCTCAAGGCTTCAAGTTACTTACTTTTTTTCAAGCAGAACACGCCGTGAGTGTCTATTGTGGCAAAGATGGCAAATAATAAAAGTCATTATGGGGAAAGAGTCGTTATTCACGGCCGTGACTTTTAGATTCACGGCCGTGAATCTTTCCGAATGGAACCAAAAACCGTTCGATTTTAATCGAACGGTTTTTGGTTCCATTCCGACATATGGACATCACGGCAAGACAACTCTTCAGTATAATATTTCGCATGGCATGGCGATAGCTCAACAGTAGGTACAGTACAGCGTCATGGATGCATGCACCGGTAATAGCCGGATGACATAAAAAAAAACTTAATCTAAAATCAACATGAAAATGGGTTAATCTAAAATCATAAAGAAATAATCTAAATTAAATAGCCTACCCTTCAGAATACCCTCGCCGTACGCATGCATGATTCTAACAATGAGTTCCCAAGTATCCTGACGCACTGTAGACCTTACTTTTCCGTAGAATAGGAGACACGTCGAGGGGACGGCTGCGATGTGGGGACAGCTCCCTGGACACGCGCCTGAACCTTAGGGGTGTAAGATTTGTAGTGCACTGCAATTGTCGAGGGGACGGCTGCGATGTGGGGACAGCTCCCCGGGCACGCGCCTGTAACCCGAGGTATGTTTTGTGGTGGGTTGTTGTGGATGCCCATGGGTCGGGAGTTGCGTGTTAAGAGGGCTGTTAGCACTCTCTACGCGCCCCCAGACCCGCGACGGGTGGTGGCATCAAGCCGATGGGTCGGGAGTTGCGTGTTAAGAGGGCTGTTAGCACTCCCTACGCGCCCCCGGACCCGTGGCGTCACCGAGGTACGGTGTGGGTTGCGGTGTGTATGGTAGTCGCATGGGTTAGTGCGCAGGCTGTTGGTGACGGCTGCGATGTGGGGACAGCTCCCCGGACACGCGCCTGATCCTTAGGGGCTCCATGTGATAGTGGGCGGTACCGTATTATGGGCGACGGTGTGCATGGTGGCAAGGCGCCCGGTTGTAGAAGGTTGGGATGTTCCATATGTGGGGACAGCTCCCCGGCACGCGCCTGTAACCCGAGGTATGTTTTGTGGTGGGTTGTTGTGGATGCCCATGGGTCGGGAGTTGCGTGTTAAGAGGGCTGTTAGCACTCTCTACGCGCCCCCAGACCCGCGACGGGTGGTGGCATCAAGCCGATGGGTCGGGAGTTGCGTGTTAAGAGGGCTGTTAGCACTCCCTACGCGCCCCCGGACTCGTGGCGTCATCGAGGTACGGTGTGGGTTGCGGTGTGTATGGTAGTCACATGGGTTAGTGCGCAGGCTGTTGGTGACGGCTGCGATGTGGGGACAGCTCCCCGGGCACGCGCCTGATCCTTAGGGGCTCCATGTGATAGTGGGCGGTACCGTATTATGGGCGACGGTGTGCATGGTGGGCAGGCGCCCGGTTGTAGAAGGTTGGGATGTTCCATATGTGGGGACAGCTCCCCGGGCACGCGCCTGTAACCCGAGGTATGTTTTGTGGTGGGTTGTTGTGGATGCCCATGGGTCGGGAGTTGCGTGTTAAGAGGGCTGTTAGCACTCTCTACGCGCCCCCGGACCCGCGACGGGTGGTGGCATCAAGCCGATGGGTCGGGAGTTGCGTGTTAAGAGGGCTGTTAGCACTCCCTACGCGCCCCCGGACCCGTGGCGTCACCGAGGTACGGTGTGGGTTGCGGTGTGTATGGTAGTCGCATGGGTTAGTGCGCAGGCTGTTGGTGACGGCTGCGATGTGGGGACAGCTCCCCGGACACGCGCCTGATCCTTAGGGGCTCCATGTGATAGTGGGCGGTACCGTATTATGGGCGACGGTGTGCATGGTGGGCAGGCGCCCGGTTGTAGAAGGTTGGGATGTTCCATATGTGGGGACAGCTCCCCGGGCACGCGCCTGTAACCCGAGGTATGTTTTGTGGTGGGTTGTTGTGGATGCCCATGGGTCGGGAGTTGCGTGTTAAGAGGGCTGTTAGCACTCTCTACGCGCCCCCAGACCCGCGACGGGTGGTGGCATCAAGCCGATGGGTCGGGAGTTGCGTGTTAAGAGGGCTGTTAGCACTCCCTACGCGCCCCCGGACCCGTGGCGTCACCGAGGTACGGTGTGGGTTGCGGTGTGTATGGTAGTCACATGGGTTAGTGCGCAGGCTGTTGGTGACGGCTGCGATGTGGGGACAGCTCCCCGGACACGCGCCTGATCCTTAGGGGCTCCATGTGATAGTGGGCGGTACCGTATTATGGGCGACGGTGTGCATGGTGGGCAGGCGCCCGGTTGTAGAAGGTTGGGATGTTCCATATGTGGGGACAGCTCCCCGGGCACGCGCCTGTAACCCGAGGTATGTTTTGTGGTGGGTTGTTGTGGATGCCCATGGGTCGGGAGTTGCGTGTTAAGAGGGCTGTTAGCACTCTCTACGCGCCCCCAGACCCGCGACGGGTGGTGGCATCAAGCCGATGGGTCGGGAGTTGCGTGTTAAGAGGGCTGTTAGCACTCCCTACGCGCCCCCGGACCCGTGGCGTCACCGAGGTTCGGTGTGGGTTGCGGTGTGTATGGTAGTCACATGGGTTAGTGCGCAGGCTGTTGGTGACGGCTGCGATGTGGGGACAGCTCCCCGGACACGCGCCTGATCCTTAGGGGCTCCATGTGATAGTGGGCGGTACCGTATTATGGGCGACGGTGTGCATGGTGGGCAGGTGCCCGGTTGTAGAAGGTTGGGATGTTCCATATGTGGGGACAGCTCCCCGAGCACGCGCCTGTAACCCGAGGTATGTTTTGTGGTGGGTTGTTGTGGATGCCCATGGGTCGGGAGTTGCGTGTTAAGAGGGCTGTTAGCACTCTCTACGCGCCCCCGGACCCGCGACGGGTGGTGGCATCAAGCCGATGGGTCGGGAGTTGCGTGTTAAGAGGGCTGTTAGCACTCCCTACCCCTACTTTTCTGGACGCGTGCAATACATCGTATTGAACACATATTGCAGGCATATTGCACGCGTATTGACAATAAATGTTCAATACAATAAAAAATGTTACAATATGTGTGCAATTTGCCTGCAAGCGCTCCAACATGTGTGCAACATAGTATTGCAGTGAGCCCTCATGTATTGGAGACATATTGAAGTTCTGATGCAGAGAGTTATTTCAATATGCCTTCAACACATGTGTAGTATAGGGTTGGAGACATGCACCATGCATGTCGCAAACACTATGAAGGCATGTTGCAGACATATTGCCCACATATTATATACATATTGTATACATATTGTATACATATTGTAAGTCAACATTCAATATGTTGGATACACACTGCGGACCTACTGCATACGTATTGAACATGTAAACTCAATATGTTGTATATATATTGTGGACCTATTGAATATGTATATTGAGACGGAACATTCAGTATGTTGGATACATACTGCGGACATATTGCATACGTATTGAACATGTAAATTCAATATGTTGTATATATATTGTGGACCTATTGAATATGTATTGAAACGGTACATTTAGTATATTGGATACATACTGCGGACCTATTGCATACATATTGAACATGAAAATTCAATATGCTGTATATATATTGCGGACATATTGCATATGTATTGAAACGGAACATTCAGTATGTTGGATACATACTGCGGACCTATTGCATACGTATTGAACATGAAAATTCAATATGCTGTATATATATTGCGGACATATTGCATATGTATTGAAACGGAACATTCAGTATGTTGGATACATACTGCGGACCTATTGCATACGTATTGAACATGCAAATTCAATATGCTGTATATATACTGTGGACATATTGCATATGTATTGAAATAAAAGTTGCCTATATTGGATATATACTGAAGACCTATTGCATGCATATTGCACAGACATATTCAACATGCTGCAAGTATGCTGTGGACCTATTGCATATGTCAACGAGAGGCATATTGAACACAATTAATATTGAATACAATTACAAATTGTCAAATTTGTTTCACAAATGCTCCCCCTGCCGTACGTAGGCTACGTCCACTACAAGGTTTTTTATTTTTGTTCTTCCCTCGCGCATGAAGGCCTTCTGCAAGAGGAGGGACGCCTCCGAGCCGGGATTCCCCACTCGGTGGCTAGCGTCCAACCCTTCCGGGAGGCGCTTGTCCACCTCCTTCATGATGAAGGAGATGGCGCTGCGGACATATGCATATGGCTTCTCTTTGCAAAGCATCTTCATGTCGAGGATATCAGTTACCTGCAGCCCCACCAAACGAAATACATGTGTCAAATATTGGAAATATAGTACAGTACTATTACAGTACTATTACAGTACTATAACAGACATATTGTACACATATTGTGCACATATTGAAAGGGTTGGTGCGCACCTTGATACCGATGAGCCCCTCGGTGAGGGGGAAATCGGGGCCGTCCATGATGTGGTTGGGGAGAATATCCCCAACCGCATTCGCCACCACCAACCCGGCGAACAGCCCGACGTTGGCCTTCAATCGGCCGGTGTTCGTCACGAGTTGGCCTTTGTCGGGACGGAGCGAACTCTTCATCGCTTCGTACTCCGTTTGAGCCCCCGCGTACACCACCACCTCTTTCCCCACCTTGAAGATGTCTTCAACATTGGGGGCTTCGGGCTTGGCGGGCTTGGCGGGCTTGGCCGGTGACGGGGCCGGTGACGCGGCCGCCTTGGCCTTGCCCTTTGCGGATGCGGAGGCGGGGCCCTCCGAGGCCTTGGCCTTGCCCTTTGCGGATGCGGATGCGGAGGCGGGTGCTTTTTTGGCCTTGGCCTCCACCTCCTTTTTCTTGGCATCCGCCTCCAGGCGGTCAGCCTCCTCCTCGTCGTCCTTGTCGGGGGCGTTGTGATCGTAGAGATAGGCGACTGCAAACAAAAAATGCTATCAACCGTAAGTTTTATGTCGTATGTCGTATGTATGTTACAGGTATGTTACAGGTATGTTACAGGTATACTACATACATATTGCAGGCATATTGTGGCCCTACCTTTCAGAAAGGTGCACAAGTATGCTGAGTATGCTGAAGGTGTGCTGTGGCATGCTTCACATATACTGCGAGCGTGTGTCACGTGTATTAGAGGGTGGGAACGTACCCAGCCGCTGTCTTGCCTCCCCTTGCAAGCACTCCACCTTGCTGTTAGGCCCCTCCTCCAATTCGAATTCGGGGAGGGCTTTGAGCACCTCCATCTTCTGGGCGATTTGCCGCACCGGGCATGTGGTAGGGACCCCCTCCTCCATACACGTGGTGTACGGATGTAGCTTTTGGGGGTCCACCCACGTACACATTCCGGTTTTCGTGTCGGTCGCCCACCGGCCGCACTTCCAAAGGTATCGATTGTTGTTCACGATCGAACGGGCTTTCGCCCGCACGAACGAGTTAGTGGGCGCGGTCGCCCACTTGCAGCGGTTTTGTACCGCGGTGACGTACTTCGACACCGCGGACTCTTGCTTCGGAACGTGAAGTAGGGGCTCAAGACGCCCGTCCTTCACACGCAATTCTGCAAGTAATTCCTCCCCAAACTCTTCCCAAATCAATATTTTTTCATGCACCGAAGGAACCAAGTTAAGTAAACGAAGCCGCATGCTTAGTACGTACCAAACTCCTCGTGACATGCTTTAATTAGTTGAGCTTCGAACGCGCTGCGAGCCCCCTTGCGCCTTTTTTTGCTCCCTTCCCCCCCTCCCTCCTCATCGTCCTCGTCGTCTTCCTTCGCCCTTTTCTTGCCTTTGTCGAGGAAAGCCAATGGGGTTTCCTCGATCCCTTTGGGATCGCTAGGTGTCCCCTTTGCCCTCACCTTCGCAACGTAGTCAACGAAGCCCTCGTGCGTATGCTCAACGCCAAACAGCTCGCAGCTTTCTACATACTCAGCGTGCAACTCTTTGACTGACATTTTTCTTACACCTCTGCTGGCTTTTCTTACACCTCTGCTGGCTTTGTTTACACCTCTGCTGGCTACGGCGGCTGCTGGAACGTCAACGTGCTTCCAGGAGGCCTTCCGTACGTTGCCGTGATACGATGGGTGTTACCATGCATCGTGCACGCATGTTGGCCTCATGTGTCGGGCGCATTGCACCTGCGACGACCGACCGTTTGGAAATGCATTTTGAAATTTCGTCCATCGTCCATCTCGATTGTCATCGCGCTCTTTTTCTTTTTTTGGGGGGGGGAACGTCTAACCCCCCTTTTCATTTGTGTTCATACGTTACTGTACTGTAGTCCAATACGCAACATCTTTTCAATCTCGTTGTCATAATGGTCTAGTGGTTGGCCGTCGGTCTTCAAAGCCTGCGGTAGTGGGTTTGAGTCCCACTGGAGGTATACACCTTGTCTGCGAGGAGTTGAGCTCCTCCTCGCTGGCGAAGTGTACCACCTCCATCTAAAGGTCAATGACAACCTTTTTTATCCAGGCCATCTCAGGGGTCATTTTGGGGGTACTTCTTGAGTTACGAGTTCGGCCGTTCGATTCACGAACGAGGGGTGCAGATTCTCCAAAAAATTAAAATTCCAAAATTGTTTCCCCGAAAATCGTTCAATCTGTTCAATACTACTGCAATACGTGAGGGCTCACTGCAATACGCGACCGCTTGCAGGCGTATTGAAATGGCGTATTGGAGATGGGTCGAAAAAGTGCCAAGTCAGTTTTGCGAAGATCCGTCTGACGTGGCACTGGCAAAGCTGACATCAGCAGTTTTCAATACATCTCCAATACGCCATTTCAATACGCCTGCAAGCGGTCGCGTATTGCAGTGAGCCCTCACGTATTGCAGTAGTATTGAACAGATTCTCCTCTAAAAAGTTTTTTAAATTTTTGTAAAGGTCAATATGCGTGCAACCGCGTGCAACCGCCTGCAGGGCTCAAGGCAGGGATCACTTCAATACGTGAGGGCTCACTTCAATACGTGAGGGCTCACTTCAATACGTGAGGGCTCAAGACCTTGAGCCCTGCCTTTAGCCCCCCCTTTCAGTATGCTGCGGAAGTGTTGAAGTGAGCCCTAAAAAAGTTGAAAAAACATGTTCTTCAATTCTGGTGAGACTTGTTATATGGACTCAGGAGCTATATTTTGCGACATAGCTTGTGTGCGTTTTTTGTGGGGGGGGTCCGAAAACCTACTTTTGGGTTATTGCTTTACTTGAAAGTTCCTTCAGCATATCGTCAATATGTCCGCAGTATATGTCCAACATATTACAGCATACTTGCAGTACATTTTCGAAGGGTGATGGGCGTGGTAAAGGGGACTTCAATGCAGTATGGTCCGAGGAGATCAAATTGTTCATGGTGAAAAGCGACCTCGTCATGAACGATCCCCTCAATCATCATCACCAAGTGATGCGGAGCGACATCGAACCGGCTTGCCTTCGGCTAGAGCCGCCGCCCTCGTCCAAGGGAAGGCGCCCCCCCCCGTACAACAATCTTCGTTAGCCAAGCGCGCGATGAGAAATCCCGCGCAAGGCGGGTGCTTAGCCGATCGAGAGCCGATCAAACCTTCCAATGCTCAGGAGGGTACATCGCTCAAACCCCCTCCCAATATCAAGCTCATATTCCCGGAAGGTTGGAGTACCGCGGAAGGCTTCCGCGCCCCGGAGTATGAAACGATTACGAAGAAGGAACGCCTTTTGGCATGGATTGCGCCTCCACATCTTCCAATATCTACGAGGGAACTGGAGTTGTCCGCGAGGTAGCACCCTTTCTCTTTCTTCTCGACGTTGAGGTTGTGTCTTTCTTGCTTCACAGGACTCTTTGCTACATGTATGCAACATGGTTACCATATGTTGCATACATATTGAGATTATATTGTAGGGATCCTGGAACACATTGCATGAAAGTCGATGCGCACTATGTGGAAGTGGACACGGTATGGCATCATAAGTGGCTGCCAACGCGACTGCTCCCGCACGATTTCTCCAGATTGGCGCACGATTTATCTCCAGACAATACCGCGTGGCCGACTTGGTTACCACCTTCCGACATCTTGGAGCTAGAACCGGCAACGGTAATCTTTAAGGGGAAATCGTTTCGACTTGTTCCACCGGTGCCTAATTGCTTGCAACGGATTGTCGAAAGGATTCGTGGCATGCAAGAGGCAAGGTAAGGGACTCTCGTGGGGCATGATTTCCCTCCCACCATTCATCACGTGGCTCGCTGCAATAGTGCTGCAGTACGCTATCGTGATGGTTGCAGCATGTTGATGGGATGTTGAACACATGTTCGGACGATATTGTGCAGAGATGCGGGCGAGGCGCCCCCCGAGGCGCACGAGGCCCAAAGCAAGGAGCCCCCCCCGCCGCCCAATGCTGAGGCACCCACGAGCCCTCCACTAGCCGGCGGGAGTGCAAGGTAAGGGACTCTCGTGGGGCATGGTTTCCCTCCCACCATTCCTCACGTGGCTCGCTGCAATAGTGCTGCAGGACGCTATCGTGATGGTTGCAGCATGTTGATGGGATGTTGAACACATGTTGGGACGATATTGTGCAGAGCTGCGGGCGAGGCGCCCCCCGAGGCGTACGAGGCCCAAAGCAAGGAGTCCCCCCCGCCGCCCAATGCTGAGGCACCCACGAGCCCTCCACTAGCCGGCGGGAGTGCAAGGTAAGGGACTCTCGTGGGGCATGGTTTCCCTCCCACCATTCCTCACGTGGCTCGCCGCA